>CAUYON010107743.1:0-15072 GCA_963573935.1 Arctocebus calabarensis
CTTGGGGTCTTGGTGTGTGCCACACCTTTTGGGGGCAAAACACGATTGTAAGAGGGTCTTTTCCTAACAAATGCAACCAGTGTAACATGGTTTCTTGTACCCTCAATGAATCCCCAACAATAAAAAAAAAAAAAAAGAAAAACAAGATGAATATCCAGGCAAGTACACAAAGTGGATTGAGTAATATAAGTCAAAATAAATGAAGTATGTGAATAATTTATATTTTCTCTTGACGTATTCTGCAACGTTATCCAATTTACACAGCATAGAGATTGCATATAAATATTTGGAATCTCATAAAATACAATATGAGTCTACTGACAGATCAGCCATATTCTGAGTTCTAGAACATCCCTCCAATTTTGGATAATGAAAAACTAGACATTAATGTCTACTAAATTATGACTTACTTCCTTCTCACAGCCCATGAGTTACTACTGTGTTCTGGTTTTTCTATATGACAAAAAAATGAAAAAGGACCTCTCAAGAGCCTTGAAATCTCTCTAGCCTATTCAGATTTAAATTTTGTGTGTTGCTTCTGTGGATAAAAATGGGCAAAGTTGCATTTTGGAATAAAAAATGAACTTAGAAATAATCCAGTTCAAGGATTGCATTTCATAGATGAATAAATTAGGCATCAGATGATTCTACTATGGAAGTTATTAGAAGCATTATGATTTTATTTCCCCTATGGATAATTAAGGGAGGGAATTTGCAATGAATGGAGTCTAGTCCTATACTGTATCCTTTTCAGCACTCTAGAAATTCTCCTAGAGTAATTTTCTAAGTCTGTTTACCGTGGGGTTTTATGACATACTGAAGGGATATGATGTATGATAAGATATATTCCACTGCTCCGACCATTGTCAGGCAGCAGGCATATTGGATAACTACTACTCTCAACAGACTTGGTGATGCGTCTGGATGATATTTGGTTTCTAACTAAAAACAGTCCAGCTCTCTAATTGTAGTTATTCTAAGAAATGCAAGGTAAATGACAAGATGATATTAAACCTTCATAACACAAAGTCATGAATTTTATTGATCCATCTCAAAAACTGCTGGAGTTTTCATATATCAGAGCTTTTAAGTAGTAGCGTACTCTCTATATATCATACACATTAAGGTTTTATTAAAAATTCAATGAAATATTTATATCTCAGTTACAAATCCCTAATGGGTAGATGAATGCAATCAAGACATAGTGATTTTTCCAAGGTGAGTTTTATACATAGAACAATTTGTCATGGCAATGGATATATTTTGGTTTCTAAAAAGAAAAGCAATAGTTTTTAAATATTTTACTTCTACATGGAAGTGACTTATTTGACTACTGTTTTAACTTTTCTCTTTTCCCAGGCCATTCCATAGTCCCCTCCTCAAGTAAGAAATAAAATTGAATTGTAAGAGTTTTCCCATAGGACCTATTTCAAATTTCCCTGGGTAATTCAGAAATAATTTCAAATTTCTCTAGGTAATTCAGAAGTAATTTCATAATAATGCATAATAAAATTCATGCAGATTTTAAAGTAACAACCTTTTCTGTTAAAATTCCCAAGATAACATTTCTTACAGTAATTCCATTGTGTAAGTACAAAGACACTTGTCAGTAATTCCAAATGATGTCGACATTTGAAGATAAGAGATACCCATCTCCCCTGAGTTCCACTGCAAAAGTGCCGTGGTGCTCATCTTCAGGGAGCAGAGTCACAGTGAGCGTAAAGGGAATCGTGCGCTGGAATAGAGATCCCGAGACCGCCGCCAGGGGACGCTCCTTTTAAAAGAGACACAATTGGGTGATTCAGTTACAGGTTGAAAATTATTTAAATGAGTATATTTTCCTAGAAAATCTGTTAAGAAATTGAGAGTATTTATGTGGTCTGGTCTCTAAGTACTAATGAAATCTGAAAGAAACTTATGTACAAACAATTTCTTTTTCTTTACAATAAATATCAGTATAATTAATTTGAGAACGTTTGGCTAGATCTCTTAAGCACTTTAGTGGTACTGAGATAAAACATTACAAAATCTGGAAGAAGAATGGTAATTCAGTGTCCTTCCCCAAGTTACTGGGTCTTGAGTTTCTTCACTGACACCTGGGATAAGAAGGGAAGGCCTGGAGCAAACGGCCGTCAGCTCTAACTTATTTCTGTCTTGTCTCTCAACATCTCTGCGGACCATCTTTTTTCCTTTCAGTTTTAAAATGTTGATAGTCATCTAGAAAAAAATTAATTATGTCTTTTGTCAAATAATTTCCAGTGTTTTTTAGAAATCTTAGAAATCCACAAATCATGTATAACAGAGAGTTAAAATATTATCATTATTATTGTGTATCTTTCATTAGCAGTAAAGGTAACGTCTTTAAAAAAATTATGTCAAAGTTTGAGATGCTTAATGTTCTCTTCTATAATATAGTTTGGTTTTTCAAGTTCACTTCAGTAATCATTTCTTTTTAGTTTTGCAGAGCATTCACCATAATCCCCATATTATCTGTCAGCTGTTACCTATTTTTTTTTTTTTTTTGAGACAGAGCCTCAAGCTTTCACCCTGGATAGAGTGCTGTGGCATCTCTAATCTCACAGCAACCTCCAACTCCTGGGCTCAAGTGATTCTCTTGCCTTAGCCTCCCAAGTAGCTGGGACTACAGGCGCCCGCCACAACGCCTGGCTATTTTTTGGTTGCAGCCGTCATTGTTGTTTGGCGGCCCGGGCTGGATTCAAACTTGCCAGCTCAGGTGTATGTGGCTGGCGCCTGAGTCACTTGAGTCACAGGCGCAGAGCCTGCTGTTGCCTTTTTATAGAATAGATACTGAACAACTTTTAGAGATGGTCTAAGTAGGTAAATCAGGCCATAAGAGAGTAGTAACTCAATGTACAAATTTGCTTAAAGATACACATAAGATTTTAATTGATGACATTCCAGTATTCTTCCAAGGCAAGGAATAACTCTTTCTCATTATTTTCTTTATTTAATTCTGTGTTTGATTTCCTACATTTGTAATTTAGAGAAAAGGAGAATAATGAAGGGAAAATCAATCTCACGTGACTGTTCATCAGCAGAGAGAGAAGGAGCACTTTTGAAATGTGTGTAAGTGTGAAGGTGTATGTAGAGGGGTTCCGGGAAAGAAAATTCGTATCAGATCATCTTCACATCACAATTTTAAAAATTAACTTGTAGGAGAAATGGATGAAGAAAACAGGAATTGTCCTGGAGACACGAAAATTCTTCCTCTCTCAATAGTTTTACCATCCTTTGTTCTTTAAACATGCAAGGAATGGAAGTCTGTAAAAGCAAGACTCTGCCCCTTCAGAACTGGCCCTTGCTTGTCCTACGTTACAATAGTGTCATTGCGGAGTAGAAAATCTGACACTGACTATTTTTTCTAAAGACCCAAATAATATACCTGTGTAAATGTGGTTAATGTAACTGGCCTTCCTTGCACTTGTCCCATTTCGCTTCCAATCTGCATTATAAATTTAACCAATTGCCTCTCAAGTCTCACCTTTCCAAGCTGACTCTTCACAGATTAACTCTAGACACAACAGAGTGGTAGTTCAGACCTTGACATAAAACTCAAAAGGAGCATGAGAAATGTATCAGAATTCCAGATTTTGCATGTCTCTTTGCTTTTTCTTTTTGTCTAAAACATGAGAAAATTCTCAAACCAACTTCATTCACTGCTAGTGTTGAATGAGTCTTAGAATTCCTCTGAAAACATGAAATTACAACTTCTACTATAACTCAGCTCTATGTTTCATAAATCTGATTCCCTTTGACACATTTTCTTATTTGATGACTGTGTTCCTAGATCACTCCATTATTCTACAAAATATCTCAATCTCAGGAAAGGTGTGCTTCCTGCTGTGTGGATGATTTTTGTGGGGGTCAGAACAAGGAATCATATTTGCTGGAAGCATGCTAGGTGTCATTTGTTTAGCTTAAAGAGGAAGCTTTAGAATATGAAAACCATTCCTGGCCAGGCTGAGTGGCTCACCCCTGTAATCCTCGCACTTTGAGAGGCTGAGGTGGGAGGACTGCTTGAGGCCAGGAGTTTCAGGTTGCAGCGAGCTGTGAAGACACCACCTCACTCTGGCGGGGGAGGGGGGGGGACAGAGTGGAACCCTGCCCTCATTTCCCAGCATTACTGCTGCCAGAAAATGGAAGGAAATTTGACTGTTAGGACAGCTGGTATTTTCGCAATTTCCAAAATTTGGATGATTTCTTATTAAAACTAAAGTGTGTGTGGTTTACATAGACATGAAAGTTCTGATTACACATCTAGAGCAAGAATTCCCAAGAATCCTGTGACACTTCTGAATACTTTGGTTACTTTTTAAAATTAGCCCCTTACTTAGTGCTAAATAAAATCACTTTGGTTTTTCTTAAAGTTTCATTTATCTAATCTACATTAAAGTACTGTGTATACATGTTTAAACCTGAATGAGGAACAAAGATAAATTCATGACAATTGGTAGTATTACCTAGATAAATGAAATTAACTTTCAATAAATTATTCCTTTTTCTCTGTTCCATGTACCTTTGGTAACTAATTACTGAAAAGTTAATGTACAAACTCCCAAAGTAGAGTGCTGGACATAGCAAAGACCAGGGAGAGCTATCTAGTACAACGCCTGGCCTCAAGTGCCTTGCATTCTGCGAAAGAATAATGTTTCCGATCTAAAAGTGGGATAGAATTTTTGGATAAATAACACATGCCCATTAGAAACAAAAATGCTATTCATTCAAAAACTGATTTTCAGTTAGGAGAGCCAGTTTGATCAAGGCATATTTTGTGGCTGAGCCTTAAAGAATATAAAGACCTTCACAGGCAGAAATCTCAGTCGAAACATTCTAGGGGAAGAAAGAAGCATGGACAAAGGTTAAAAGAGAGGCCGCTTGTAAAATGGGGAGAAGTCCAGATCAAACTCCAGAGGCTGACACATGACGTTGTTGAGGTTAGCTATTGCCGAGTACCATGTGACAAATACCTGAAAAGTCAGTAGCTTAGAAAAGAAACCACTTCACTGTCTACAACGGTTTATGTAGGTCAGGAATTGGGGAAGAGCTTGTCTAGTCTCAGGATCGCTCATGAGGGTATTGGCAGAGAGTGGGCAGCGCTGAAAAGTCAGGGTTGTGGTAGCTGAAGGTGGCAGGACGTGGCCCCTCTCCACCTGGTGGCATGCCTTCTCCACACTGGTCAGGCTGCAGGGAGAGCATGGGCTTCCTCACAGAATGGGACCGCTAGGTAGTCAAGTGGGTTACAGTGTGACTGAGGGCTCCAGGAGAAGTTATTCTAGGAAATTGTGTGCAAGTTGCATCACCTTTTATAATTTAGTTTGGGAAGTTCTGCAGAAACCCCGCTGTGTTCCTTGTATCACATTCTGTCATTTACCAGCGGGTCAGACATTTATCTAGACTCAAAGGGAAAGGAACTAGATTCCCTTTTTGCTGGTGGATGGGGGAGTTTCGTACGGGTACGTGAAACATAAAGTAGCATTTTCCCCCTTTGGAAAATGTAGTTGGCCACAAACAATTCATAACCTAGTCCCAGTTAATATTTTTCCAGCTTTAATTTCTTCTATTTCTTCAAGTGTAACCATGTAGCTCATATCACAAAGGACTATTTGAGATTCTAAAATATTGTCATGCTTTGCATATCTCCTTGCTACTGAGAATATTGCTATTCTGAATAAATTTCTTTTCTCTTTATGTCTACAGAGCCAAATCCTATTGAGCTTCAGCAAAAACTGTCTCGCGGCTCCCTTCCCTGAGTCCTCCATAACATCAGTGTTCTCTGTGCTCCAGAAGGGATTTTTTGCCTTTTTGTTCTGTGTTTTTCCTATTTGAATTTATTGGGGTAAAATTTACGTGTTCACCATTTTCACGAGCACAGTGCAGCGCTGTTCAGGAGGCTCCCACTGCTGCACAGCCACGACACTGCCCAGGTCCAGGACGTTCCATCATCTCACACAGAAACTCGGGGCTTACTCAGCAGCACTCCCCGTCACGCCTCCTTCTAGTCACCCCGAACCACTACTTTACTTTTTGTCTTTGTGAATTTGAACATTTTAGGTCAGGAGTGTCCAACCCATGGCCCCTGGGATGGCTATTAATGCAACCCAACACAAAATCATAAATTTATGTAAAATGTGAGGAGGTTTTTTTGTGACTTTTTTGTGGAACTTGATTGCGTGGTTCCTGAGTGTGAACTTTCTAGACAACAATGTCATGTAACATAAACCTACGTCTGCTGTGGCTGTTCACACACAGGTGTGCCTTCAGTGCTATGGCGGAGTGCGGCTTCCAGGGTGTTGTCTAACAAGCGCAGACAGTTGAGCTGACAACACCAGACGTGACACATGCTGGTGGTGACTTGGTGGGCAGCGATTTTTAATAATAATTCAAACTACCATTGCAATATTAGGCATTAATGTTATTTAGCAGTCAGGTGAGCATTGCTATTTGATTATTAATGGTATTCCACACCTCGGTGGCACCTCACGCGTCATTGGCCTTGCTTTACAATCGGCCTCCGCCTCACCCTGAATGGCAGCTAAGGTGCAGAAAAGCCAAAATTTCTTTCTAGTTTCCTGTCAATTAATTTTCACAATGAAATTAAATATAGTCTCTTATCTATTGTTAATTTTTAATCCCAGTGTGGCTTCTACAGCACCTCTAAGAAAAAAAACAGAACCCCAAAAGAAATATTATGGATGAAGGAAGATCATTCAAATAGTAAGGCCCTCTGTTTAATTGGCAGGGAATTTGCGCAAGTCTTCAAAGACTATGTGCAAACACAGGCTGCCAAATTTGATGCCTATGAAGGTTTGCATCCTAAGGACAAAATAGCGGAACTGGAAAAGAGTTGGTCTCCTCAACAATAATTTTTTTAAAAGTTACAAATCAGATAGATTCCATTGTGAAAGCTAGTTACGTGGTAGCAGATTTAATAGCAAAGCAGCACAACCATTTCCTGATTGATAGTGACTTTACTGAGCAATGTATGGAAATCATAGCAGATAAAATTTGCTCTGGAAAAAAGGAGTGTATTTCTAAAATCAGTTTGTCTCATCAGACTATAGCCAGGAAAATTGTAGAAATTGGAAAATATATTGAAAGAAGTTTGGAAAGTAATGCTGCTTATATTAAATGTTATGCTTTGATGCTACAAATATGACTCAACTTGCCATTTTTATTAGAGGACACACATACTGATCACAAATATAAAGTCACCAGGAAATGGCTTCTTTAGTGCCATTAAAAGTCATAACTAAATCAAGAGATTTATATGAAGCAGTAAAAAGTATGTTAAAGCAATTTGCTCGGTCCACTGTCCACATATCTGGTGTTGCTACTAATGGTGCACTGGTGGTGGAGGTAAAAGAGAAGGACTCATAAAATTAATAGAAGACGATTCAATTGCCACCCAAAACTTATGTTTGGTGAAGTATCATTGCATAGTACACCAAGAAAATTTATGCACAAAAACTTTAAAAGGAATAACATGATGCAAATCACAATCAAGATTGAATTTCATAAGGGCCACAGTACTGAATTGTTGACAACCATAGTAATTCTTAAAAAATGTTGACACTGACCATGGGGACATCATTTACTGTTCAGAAGTCAGATAGCTAAATCGAGGGCAAAAGTCTCCAGAACCCAGCAGGAACCTGAGATAATGTCCATAGAATAAGATCCATTTCTGTGTGGGCTTCAATTTTTTTTTTTTTCCAAAGTCTTTCTCACTTATTTAACCTGCATTTGAAATTTTCATTCTATAGAATGGTAGGCCAGTGTCTACCAGATTCATTAATAAACATAGCTAAAAGAACACCTGATTTTTAGGAGTTCACATTTTAAAACCAAAGTTTAATTCTTTAATAGGGTTTAAGAGGATAAAAATGGTTTATAGAAAGAAAATGTAGATTTTTTTCTTGATAGCTTTAAAATACTATAGCTTTCTTGAAAGTTGTCTAACTCCTTAAGTTATATGAATATAATTTGTCTTTTCCCCATAAATATACATATTACAGTAAGTTGCACTATGTTTAACTAGGTCATTTATCACTCTTCACACTAAAAGAAATTCCACCACACATGAGTTCTGATATTAAGGGATCCACCCTGAGTAAAAATGAAAAGGCAAATGTAAAATTCTAGGAAATCGAGGAAAATTGTTGTGGTACCTATAGGATAATGTATAATGAGCCACTAATTAAAAACAACTATGAGACACCACTTTGTAGGGTTTTTACTCTTATAGAGTCCAGAGCCAACCCATTCAGAATTTTCTTCATATATAAAGAGCATGTATAGTGAGGAAAAGGGAAGCATCTGCTTTTTATTGAATTTGATGAATAAAAAGTATTAAGTAAATATCCATGATATTAAGTTTATTCTTTATTGAGGTTGCTGAGTTATCAAAATATTCTGATAATACACTACATAGATAATATAAAAATTAAGCAGAAGTGGCGTTAAAACTTATGAACAAATAAAACTATTTAAATATCCAATATAAAGCAAATTCTTAAATTATGCTACGTGCACAAGCTGAAATATTTTGGAGTCACTCAAATTACTTTCTTGAAAAATTTCACTAACGTATATAATAGTCTAAAATGTAGTATTAACTGGAATATATATATGTAATATATATATACACATATTTTAATGGCTCTATCTTTATTTTAAAGTATATATATATATATACACAAAGAGACACACATGAATACTTTAAAAATATGTGTATATGTTCACAAACATTTTCATATTTGTGTGCATGTCTATGCACAGATTTTCAGCATATATCCATATATTTTTACCTGTATTAAAAAATTAAAGTTCAAAGTTTTATAGTAACCTTGCCATGTAGCTAATTCTCAGGTATATATCCTTATCATTATTTTACTTGCCAGTAGGAAGAAGAAACAGCAGTGCGTTTATATCAATACAGCTGCTCATCTCCAAGTGAAATATCTGTGGAAGAATAATCTTTTCAATGAAATTCTGAGCATGCCCTCTTTAGGGCTGAAACTGCCGGTAGAACTCACTTCTAACTACTTAGAGAAACTTAAATGATTTAATAGGGTATGACTTTATAAGAAAAAATTGTTATATTGAAAATAAAATAAGTGAAATTAAAAAATCAACCTGCATTACCTGAATTGAAGAAGACTGTCAGCATAAGTGAATCTGAATTACTAGTAAACATGTGTTTTTATAATGGAAGTAAGTGCTCTTTCTTATCACAAGAGAATATTCTTTCGGCCTCAAATATTTTAAATACTCTGTTTTTAGGACTCATATTTAGAATAATCATGAACCTGAAGAATTATAGTTCTTATGTTCTTGCAGCAATGAAGAAATTAATAAAGCACTATATTAATAGTATAAGATTAGAATGGGGTAAAAAATGAATATTACATAACAAGATATTTTATAATGTGATGATACTGATTTGGGTCAAAGTTACCCACGGCAAGTGTGTACCATATCAGGGTCTTGCCATTTCATTTGTAGTAGTAACACAGAAAATACAAATAAAATGGTAATGTGCTTTCATGATGTGTAGGCCACTAATTTGGTTATGTGAAAAAAAAGCATAACACTTCTGTTTATGACTGTTTGGTGTAATTTCACACAGGGAGCTGACTCTTGTCACTGAAAACAATCATGCATCCTAAGATCTTTGGTAAAATATATGTTATATGTGTTCATAAAAATAAACATAAAATTAAATAAAATTTAAAAAGATTTTTTAATTAAAGATATCAATAATGAAAAATGTCACTCTTTGTAAATAACTGAAAAGTTAGGATGAAAGTACCTTCAATAACATTAAGAGTCATAAGGGGTGGCACCTGTGGCTCAAAGGAGTAGGGTGCTGGACCCATGTGCCAGAGGTGGATCCAGTGCCCTACTGGATGCTGAATTACTGGGTTCAAACCCAGCCCCGGCCAAAAATAGCACACACACAAAAAAAGACAAACAAACAAAAAATTAAGAGTCAATAGATGGTTCTACATTTTTCAATTAAGAGCAATGTAATTATGGAACTATAATCATTTTCTGTTATCAAAGTTTCTATTATATAATGCTATAATAACTTCTTTTTTCTGTCCATTTATTAATATAAAAATTTTACTCACTTTATAAATAAGAGCTCCTCTTTAGTGTAAGAGTAAAACTTAGATCATAATTATATTCTCTGTGTACAGGTATACAATTTCACTATGTATACCTGTACTCAAAGTGGAGGTATAAAATTCAGAAGTTTATCAAAAGACCATGAAATGGGCTTCCATATTTAGAATACAAGATCGTGAAGATATTTAGTGTTAATCCTCACATTTTGTATAAACTTACTGAACATCCCTCATAAACCATTTTAGTGTAATTTCACATGTATGTCTTGGATCGTTAGATTCTATCCCAAAATTTAAATCTTTCTATGTAAAAAGTCATATATTGATTTTTAAGGGCTAATGGACACCAAAAACTTAATCTGCTGTACTGACAGTGGTAAAAGAAATCAGTACAAGCAAGGTACAAGGTGCAAGAAAAAAATTAAAAAGAACAACACTGCTAAGGTAGTCGTCATCTCTTACGTTTCACAACTTTTATTCCAAAAGAGAGAGAGGGGAGAAAAGCCAGGGAGGTTGATGAACCATCCTTAAAGCTTTTCACAGCATCACCACCAGCAATACTCAAAAATGTCAAAGCCTGTGTGAAAAATGAAAACCAGTGACAATGAAAGCATTCAGCTTGAAAGATATATTACCTCTTTCCCATGTCACACTTCAGAAACAATACAAAACACGATTACTAGTCCCAGTGGAAGGAAGGACACTTTACAAGTGATATTACCATTTCAAAATATCTTTGTATAAAAGCAGAGCCAAATAAAGACTCTGAAACATCAGGACTTCTGAGACAGAGCTGGAATTTCTGTATAACAGACATGTTCTCAGACAGAAAAAGAATGGCAGGTGGGAGTGGAGAGGAGTCGGTTTGTACAGCACTGGTTCGTGCTTAGTTGGGATATAGTAAGAAGAATAAAAACGTATGATTATAAGGGCTGTACATGTGCTATTACCATGACTACTGTCAGTTTTATAGAGCATAAAATTTAAATCAAATATTTTTATGCCACAGTCAGACAATCCCCAAAGAAATGCCCATTCAGAGCCCTAAGAGTCAAATGTTTGCAAATCAGTTGAAAATTAACATGTAATTTACTAGGTGATGCGATTCTCTTCTTAGCCATTTTCTAAGACCTTGAGGAGGCTAAATGGAAAAGGATAATATTACATTTTGAGTGTTGTTCTCCTTTACTTTCCCCCCAGGCACTATGCAGTATGAACTCAGGTCTCCAAAAGTGAGGACTTTCCTATGAACTAAGAAAAAAAGGGCAACTTTTTCATCAACTGTCTTAGTGGTCTGCTCAGACTGCTGTAATAAAACACTACAGACAAGGTGGCTTAAATAACAGAAATTGATTTTCGCTCTTTTCTAGAGTCTGGGCAGTCCCATACCAAGTTCTGGCAGGTTAGTTTCTGGTAAGAGCTGTCTCTCCCCGTGTTCTCACTTAGTGGAGCGATAAAGAGCCAGCACCCTGGTGTCTTTTTTTTTTTTTTTTTTAATAAGAACACCAATTCTCTCAGATCAGGGACCCATCCTTGTGAGACCTTATTTCACTTTAATTACCTCCTAAAAACACTATCCACAAATATAAGGGTGTCAGTGCTTCAATACCCCAACTTGGGGGCAAAATTCATTCTACAGAATGAACTATAACAAAAGGCTATATAATCTAACCTAGTAAAGATAAAAATAAGATGGGAGAGATTCAACACGTTTAAATTATTTATAATATTTTAGAACCTTAAAAGCAATTTTAGTGTACTGATTTTAGTCACAAAAGACACAAAAAAAGTTCCAAGAAACCTTCTTAGTTTGAGTAATAACTATGTGGTATCATTTGTGTGAGCATGCATGCAGATGTGTGTGCTTTAAGTCACATTTAATTGTTGTCATCTTTTGGGATCAACTTTAGTGCTTAAGAAATATGGTCTATTTTTATGTATTCTCACATAATAAGCAATCTTATTTAGAGTATGTATGGAAGAAAGCAAGCTTGTGATGCAGTTCAGAGCTAAGATACTAAACTCAGCTTTACTGAATATTCTCTACTACCCACCTTCAGCCAAGATGCCTAAACAATGACCATATTCACAAAATTTTGCATTTTTTTATTCATCCTTATATGACTACAAGAGACCATGTTTATAGCAACAGAGAAAGTAAGATCTAAACAAGTAACTAAATATATACATATTGAATTAATGCAATAAAATATGTAACTAACATTATAAAAACCTTTTCCCCAAATTTAAAGCCTTTAGCTTAGTGATGAAGCTATCTTTTAAAAATTATATTCAAGAATATTGGAAACATATAATTAACTATATATCTATATCCATATAAATACTTCCTATGTAACTGATCTTTCTCAGAATTTCCCTATTTCAACAGTAAAATAACATTCATCCAGCTAAGTTCATTGTTTGCTGCTGAGAAATATCTCTCATAACTTACCAGTTGCTATACGTTACAATGAAGTACATATGATATCATGTGAATAATGTTTTTTCCTTTTTCCATTTGACTCCAATTTCAGGCAGATTTGACATAAAGGCATTTCCAAACATTGAAACTGTTTTACTGACCTCTTTCCAAGGTGCTCATGCCAAGTAGATGTCAGGAGAGTAATGGTGGTGTCTATATATTGTTCTTCAAGAGATGAACTTTTCATTTGATAAAATGTATTGGCCCTTTGTGATAAAAACTATCAACAAACAAAGCACAGAAGGAAAATATCTCAAAATAATAAAAGCTATATATGCATGTTTGACAAACCCACAATCAACGTCATACTGAATAGAAAAAGTTAAAAATATTCCTCCTAAGAACTGGAACAAGACAATGATGCCCACGCTCACCACTTCTACTCAATATAGTGCTGGGAGTGCTAAGCAGAGCAAACAGGCAAGGGAAAGAAATAAAGAATATCCAAAACAGAAAAGAAGAGGTCAAACTATTCCTGTTTGCCGATGACATGATCACATATCTCAAAAATCATAAAGACTGCTTGAAAAGACTCCTAGAATTGATAATAAAGTCAGAAAAGTCTCAAATTATAAAACTAATGTACAATCAGTAGCATCATACACTAATAACACTCAAGCTGAGAGTCAAATCAAGAACTCAGTACCATTTACAATAGCTGCAAAGAAAATAAAATATGTAGGAATATACTTAATAGGAGATGACAGATTTCTACAAGGAGAATTACAGAACAAGAACGAAAGAAATCATAGATGATACAAATGTATAAACTCCCCATGTTCATTGATTAGAAGAATCAGTATCATTAAAATACCCATATTGCACAAAGTGATATATCGATTCAAAGCAATTTCCATCAAAATGCCAACATCATTTTCTAGAAGAACTAGAAAAACAATCCTAAATTTCATATGGAATAAAAAAAACCCTAAATAACCAAAACAACCCTAAACAAAAAGAATAAATAAGGGAATAACATTGCCCAAATAGTTATACTATCAAAATAAGGCCATTGGCATAAAAGTAGAAACACAGATCGATGGGACAGAATAGAGAACTCATAATTAAAACCACATAGCTATGGTCAACTTATTTTTAACATACACTGGGGATATGATACCCTATTCAATACATGGGGTGGGGAAAACTGATAGCCACATCTGCAAGAATGAAAATCCCTATCTATCCTCCTACACAAATATTAACTGAAGATGGATTAAAGACTTAAATGTAATAGAAGAAACAGGAAAAACTCTTCTGGGCATTAACTGAGGCAACGAATTTAATCACTAAGACCTCAAAGACAAAGCAAAAACAACAATTAATAAATAGGACTTAATTAAATTAAAAACTTTCTGTATATCAAAAGAGATAATTAACAAATAGACAATCTACAGAATGGGAGAAAACATTCACAAACTATACACACAACAAAGGACTAAAACCCAGAATTTATAAAGAATTCAAACAAATGATCATGACAAAAACAACCCAATCAAAAAGTGGGCAAAAGGTCATGAATAGACTTTTTTTCTAAAGAAGATATAAAAAGACCAATAAACATCTGAAAAATGCTCAGAATTCTATCAAACCTTCAAGGAAGAGCTTACTCCCATACTGTAGAAATTATTCCAAAAAATTGAGGAGGAAAGAATCTTTCCCAACACGTTCTATGAAGCAAACATCACCCTGATACCAAAATCAGGAAAAGACCCAAATAAAAGGGAGAATTTTAGACCAATTTCACTCATGAATATAGATGCAAAAATTCTCAACAAAATCCTAGCCAATAGATTACAGCTTATCATTAAAAAAGTCATACATCATGATCAAGTAGTTTTCATCCCAGGGATGCATTGCTGGTTTAACATACACAAGTCCATAAACGTTATCCACAATATTAACAGAAACAAAACCAAAGATCATATGATCCTCTCAATAGATGCAGAAAAAGCATTCGATAAAATCCAGTATCCCTTTCTAATTAGAACATTGAAGAGTATAGGCATATGTGGCACATTTCTGAAACTGATCGAAGCTATTTATGACAAACCCACAGCTAATATTTTACTGAATGGAGTAAAACTGAAAACTTTTCCTTTTAGAACTGGAACCAGACAAGGTTGTCCTCTTGCACCATTACTATCCAACGTAGTGCTGGAAGTGCTGGCCAATACAATTAGGCAAGACAAGGAAATAAAGGGTATCCAAATGGAAGCAGAGGAGGTCAAACTCTCCCTCTTTGCTGACATGATCCTATACTTAGAGAATCCCAAAGACTCGACCACAAGACTCCTGGAAGTCATCAGAAAATACAGTAAGGTCTCAGGATATAAAATCAATATCCACAAGTCAGTAGCCTTTGTATATGGCAATAACAGTCAAGATGAGAGGCTAATTAAGGACACAACTCCCTTCACCATAGCTTCAAAGAAAATG
>CAUYON010107753.1:0-17530 GCA_963573935.1 Arctocebus calabarensis
AACTTCCCCCCTCCCCTCCCTTCCCATATTCTTGTGCTATAGTTGGGTTATAGCCTTCATTTGAAACCTTTAAATTAGTTTCATAGTAAGGCTGAGTACATTGGATACTTTTTCTTCCATTCTTGAGATACTTTGGTAAGAAGAATATGTTCCAGCTCCATCCATGTAAACATGATAGAGGTAAAGTCTCCATATTTCTTTAAGGCTGCATAATATTCCATGGTGTACATGTAGAACAATTTATTAATCCATTCATGGGTCAATGGGCACTTAGGCTTGTTCCATGACTTAGCAATTATAAATTGGGCTGTAATAAACATTCTGGTACAGGTATCTTTGTTGTAGTGTGATTATTGGTCTTCTGGGTATATACTTAGTAAAAGAATTATAGGGTCGAATGGAAGGTCTATTTTTAGATCTCTAAGTACTCTCCAAACATCTTTCCAAAAGGAATGTATTAGTGTGCATTCCCACCAGCATGTAGAAGTGTTCCCTTTTCTCCATATCCATGCCAACATCTCTGGTTTTGGGATTTTGTCATGTGGGCTAATCTTACAGGAGTTAGGTGATATCTCAAAGTAGTTTTGATTTGCATTTCCCTGATGATTAAGGATGGTGAGCAGTTTTTCATGTGTCTGTAGGCCATGCACCTGTCTTCTTTGGAAAAGTTTCTCTTCAAGTCCTTTGCCCACCCTGAGATGGGATCACTTGTTCTTTTCTTGCTAATATGTTGGAGTTCTCTGTGTATTCTGGTTATCAAACCTTTGTTGGAAGCATAGCTTGCAAATATTTTCTCCCATTCTGAGGGCTATACTTACTATGTTCTTAGCTGTACAGAAGCTTTTTAGTTTGATCAGGTCCCAGTAGTTTATTTTTGATACTGCTTCAATTGCCTGGGGAGTCCTCCTCATAAAATATTCACCCAAGCCAATTCCTTCAAGAGTTTCCCTTGAACTTTCTTCTAATATTTTGATAGTTTCATGTCTTAAGTTTAAATCTTTAATCCAATGAGAGTCTACCTTAGTTAATGGTGAGAGGTGTAAGTCCAGTTTTAGTCTTCTGCAGGTCGCCAGCCAGTTCACCTAGCACCATTTGTTAAATAGGGAGTCGTTTCCCCACTGAATGTTTTTAATTGGCTTGTCAAAGATCAAGTAATGGTAAGTAGCTGGATTCATCTCTTGGTTCTCTATTCTGTTCCAATCGTCTACCTCTCTGTTTTTGTGCCAATACCATGCTGTTTTGATCACTATCGATGTATAGTAGAGTCTCAGGTCTGGTAGCATGATTCCTCCTACTTTGTTTTTATTTCTGAGTAATGTCTTGGCTATTCGAGGTTTTTTCTGATTCCATATAAAACGAAGTATTATTTTTTCAAGATCTTTAAAATATGACAATGGAGCTTTGATAGGAATTGCATTAAAATTATATATTGCTTTGGGTAAAAACATTGTTATTGTTATTAAATTTTAAGCCTTTTAAATTCTGTGAAGGCGAAAAGTGGAAACCTAATTAACACATATATATGTAAAAATAAAAAAACAATAATAATAATAAGGTATTTATTGCAGTAAATTTGGGGAACACAGAAAATCACTTGTTATTCAAATTAGATAGGCTGAATTGCAAATTTCTTTAGGACTTAAAGTAAATCCTTTTCATAAAAGGAAAGATGCTTCCAAACAATTAAATCTGCAGGCTGCCTTTGTGCTCTAGGAAGAAAATTATCTCATATAGAGGCAAGAGAGGAGACAGCAAATTGGACCCACCTAATTCTCACCTTCCTATGAAGAAGCTTCCTACCACCAATAACAAAGAACTGTTCCAACACTAGAGCTTCCAATTTCAGTACTAGGAGACTTCAGCTTCCAGTACTAGGAGACTTACCAGACTCCCACCTCTTTTGAAGAGTCCACCAATGGACCCACAAGATTGTGTTCCACTGTATATAAAGCTACCCAGGCAGCCCAGCACAAGGGCCAGAAACCTCCCCATCTACTTGTGTCAGAGAAGGTACATGCACATGCGTACACACACACACACTCTTACTCAAAATGCTGGGAGGTTCTCATTTTGAGCAGGATGACCTTCTTTCCAAGTCTTGATAATCCTCTTTTCTAGCCTTTTGCCTTTACCTTGAGGCCACTATGCTCAAAGAAGCCCAAACCAGCCACACGATCTTCCAGCCAACAGCCAGTGTCAATTGTGAACTGTGTGAATGAGCTCCCTGGGACGTCCAGCCAAGCCTTCAGGTGGAGCCATGTGACTGCACCTGAAGCCCAAATAGAACCACCCAGCTGAGCCTCGTCAACCCACAAAACTGTGAAGAACAATAGTAAGTTGGCATTTGAAGCCACCAAGGACTGGCTTTCTATCAGATACCAAAACACAATTGGGTGGCTTATATATATGCAGAAGCAGCACAGTGGAATGCAATGTTTTCATGATTCCTACACGTCTGCTCTCCCACAATGTCATGTCTGTAGGCAAGTGGTTCTTTGCAAACTCCTTTGATTTATTTTTTTACTAAAAAAAGAAGAGATGTATGTATATGTGTACCTGTGTGTATATATCCATGGAGATATTTATATACACACACATATATAAATATACACACACACATGTATATCCTCAAAAAGAGATTGATAAGCAATAAAAGGAAAGGTTTGTGGCCATTCTTTTACTTTTGCAGTGCAAATTTAAACTCTAGTTGTTCAAAGCTATGGTCAGGAATTTGGTTGAAAGCATTGTCAAAGCAGAGCAGCAGTTAGACAGCACATTTAAAGAGACACAAGGTCGTATGCTATTAAGCCAAACTAGATTTTTCTTTTTTTTTTTAAACAAAGTTTCAATCGGTTTCCCAGGCTATAGTTCCATGGCCTCAGCCTAGCTCACAGCAACCTCAAACTCCTTGGCTTAAGTAATCTTCCTACCTCAGCCTCCCAAGAAGCTGGGACAACAGGCGCCTGCCACAATGACCAGCTAATTTTTTCTGTTTTTTTAGTAGAGATGGGGTCTCATTCTTGCTCAGGCTGGTCTCCAACTGCTGAGCTCAAGCAATCCTCCTGCCTCAGCCTCCCAGAGCGCTAGCCCAGCTGAAACAAGATTTGATATAAGAAATTAGATGCCAGCCAGCTAGCAGGTTGAGAGGACCAAGAAACAGGCCACACAAAGGCCTCTGGGAGGGTTCCTGGAACCAGACAGGCTCACCACAAGGTCTATTGCTGCCATAGTGGGAAGTTAGATAATGGAGGGGGTGCTGGGCCACCTCTAGCTCCTAGATCACCCACCTTAGTTGCAATCCGGGAATCAGAGAACTGGCAGCCAGACCTCGTGCTTCAGGAACCCCTGATCCTAACTGGGAGCTAGGGCCCAGAAGAGGCCCCAGAGCTGGGAGTGTCTGCTTCTTGCTCACCAGCACGGCTGCCCAAGCCCTGCTCTTGACACTCATAGAGCCACTGCCAGACCAGGGGCCTCTGCTAAAGCTGCGGCAGAAATTCAAGACTGCCCAGCCACACTTCCTGATGAGAGCAACAGGACACAGTCTCACTCTTTCTGTCCCATAACAGGCAAGCACAGTCACCTGAACTGCAATAAAACTGTGCCCAGAATCTAGCTGCAAGAGAGCTCGGGATGCCATCTTTAGCCTCCAGGTCTGCACACCTGGGAGGAGGGTAGAAAAGATGTAAAGCTCTGTCCACCAGGACACACCACAACTCAGAGTGAGGCTGCCCCGATTTCCACACCTGGGCCAGAGCACGGGGCTGCACTTGCCTCTCCAGCCACAGGCTTCCCCGGCTTCTGAGCCCAGCGGCAGCAGCCCATTCAGCAGGCTCTGTGAAGGCAGATGAGGAGGTTAGAGAGAAATGATCAACCCTATAAATGCCTTTCATTGTGCCTAATCGTGGAAGCTGCCTGGGTGGCACACTGCCCATGTGTGGTCAGTCCTGAGCCTGGGCAGGCAGACGGGGAGGCGGCAGCCCTGAGAACTGCCATGGGTTTGTCTCATGCTGTTTGTCTTATGTAACTGACCAGAGAGCTGAGGCATAAGTGGTTTTGCTGAAACACCAAAGCTGAAAGGAGTCTATAGAACGGACGGTTTTAAGACATGCGAACAGTGTAAAAATAATTAAAAGAAAAGAAGCGATCTGAAATAATTTGGGGGGTAATAATTCAGAAGCAGAATGACATGGGAATCCTTTGAGGGTCCTGCTGCAAAGGCTGGAGGGCCTTGCAGAACAGGATCAGCGGCACAGAGGCAGAGGCTGCAGGGCGACGCTGCTGTGAGACCCCCAGGAGGCTGCTTGGCCTGCGCAGAGAGCAGGGGTGGCAGAGCTGCTGAAACGACAGCGTCAGAGCTCTCACTGCCGGGGAAGTTCATTATGGCCGACATTGATGACATTCATTGTCGTATTTCCAGCTGCTCTTAGCAGTATTAGGGACCTCAGGATGCTTAATGTCTGCCCAATATATGAGACCACAGAAGGCACCAGGAGGGAACATCTGATACGCTTACAGTGCTGGCAAAACTGTCACAGAGCACTACAAATGGCCCAAAACACACCATCCTACCAGCGAGAATGGGGGTGCTCGCTGATGGGTGAGGGCCCAGCGACTTTAGTGCTGGCAAAAGAAAAGTGACATGATATTTAGGTGTGTCCCTCCTTTTGGCATCATCTGACGTGCCACATGCTCAACTTTCTGTCCCTCGAACCTCACTCGGGTTCTCACAAGCCCCGTATCTGCTCCAACCGAGTCCTCCTGAGGGATAGAGGATCACTAAGGTACATTTCCAGACTGACGTTGTCAGTCTCCAGATGAGCACTGAACCCCTGCTGAATTCAGAGGACCACAGAGACGGCTGCATTCTATCCAGAACACGTGGGGAAAATCTACCAGAAGATGCAGGGAAGGAGGTTCTAACCCAGAAGGACTAGAAGGAATCAGGTGTTTAGGCTGACGCTGCTGTAACCGTCAGCCCCAGGACTCTGGGGTTTGCTTCTCACCCCTGTCACAACCCACGGAGGATGGGCAGGGCCCTCCTGAGTGAGGTCACTCCAGAACCTAAATGAGGGCCAGAAGAGAGAGAGGCTGCAGGGTCTCCCAGTGGCAATTAAACTGTCTCCCTGGAACCGAAGCATGTCCACAAGCCTGGAAGGCTGCACAGGGGAAGCTTTTAGTGCCCCCTGCTGTGAGGTCTTAAATAGGGGCTCACATGAGCATGTGGGGAAGGGGACATAGGCCAGGGATCCTCACCCAGGAGAGGTGTGGGTTTGAGGTCCTGGGAACAGACCCTGAGCTGCACACGGCCAGTAGACCAGGCAGAGGAGAAGCAGAGTCGTGACACACAGTGGGGGCCCACGGAAGGGCTTAGTTGGGGCACTTTGGGCTTGTCTCCAATGGAGGCCATGGGCTGGTCTTCTGTGACCCCCCTGCCTCCTAGCAAAGTCATTGGTCACAAATGCAAACTCCAGGTGCTCATGTGGAAGGAACTGGGTTCTGTTTCTTTAACTTTACCGCCACCATACCATGGCCGTGTGATTCAGACTTGCTGTTGCAGGTGTTCCCCAGTAGCTAGGACTACAGGCCTGACTCGTTTTTCTATTTTTAGTAGAGACAGGGGTCTTGCTCTGGTTCAGGCTGATCTTGAACTCCTGAGCTCAAGGAACCCTCCTGGTTCAGCCTCCCAGAGTTCTAGGATTACAGGTGTGAGCCACTGCACACAGCCACTTAAAATGCCAATGTGGATTTCCTAATAAATCTGTGTTCTTTTAAAAAATGGTTATCAGAACAACGTAACATTTCGACAAGAAACCCCTTCTCTGTCCCTCATTTCTTCATTTATAAAATGGCGGAGTTTTAACGTGACTTTCATGGAGTCTGCCTCATCTTCAGGGTCCTCCTGGGCAGTGACAGCCATCTGAGAGCTTACTGTGTAGTTCAGAAGCCAACACGCAGTGGACACCCGAGGGTACCTACGCTGGGTGAGCACACACACACGCAGGGCTCCCTTACACAGAGTGTACACACTCATATACACGGGCGATGCGTGCTGTAGACACTCTGGAGCTCAAGGACAAATCAAGTCAAGGCTAAAGAAAACCGTTATACTTTGTGAAAATGACTCCCCGTCCACCAGGACCGAGTGGTGCTCCCCCTTGTAAATAATTTATAATCCAGGTGAATCCAGAGTTGTCATCTTAGGTGCTGAAGGGCCAGCGCTGAAACTGCTCCCTGTCAAGTGTCTCCTAGAATTCTCCGCGTTCTGTCCCCTGTGCCAGACAGCAGTCACAGAGCGTTTCACCATGAAGTCAGCGCCCAGGAGAAAGTCCATTTGCTTCCTCTGTTTAGATCCTCGTCCCTGTGACCACTTCTGCCGGGCGACGTCCTGGTCCCTTGGTCTGAACTGCCCAGAATTGCCCAGAGCAGCGGCCCAGCATACTAT
Source organism: Arctocebus calabarensis (assembly GCA_963573935.1). Taxonomy (NCBI): domain Eukaryota; kingdom Metazoa; phylum Chordata; class Mammalia; order Primates; family Lorisidae; genus Arctocebus; species Arctocebus calabarensis. The sequence goes on from CAUYON010107753.1 coordinate 6,443, forward strand.
ATCTGAGAACTTTCTAGAAATACACATTTTAGGGTCTTCCCTACACCTAATGGAGCAATTCTGGACACAGGAGTCTGTGCTTTAAAGATTTTCCAGTGGGTCACATGGACACAGAGGGGGACAAGCACTGACTGACCGTTTGGCCCTGCCCAGGACCTTCCCTTTCTGAGTGGGATTCACCTTGTCCTAACCCCAGGACAAGGAGTAAGAGCCCATTTCAGAGCTGAGGAGCCTGAGATAGGGACACATCTCTTCCAAGTGAGAAGGGCCGGCTCTGGACACAGATGGTCTGAGTCCCATCCAGCCCTCTGGGTGCCTTGGGGATGAATCCTTACCACAGAGAAGTAACTCCAGTGTGCTTCCGCCCAGGCTGCAGTGGCCTCCTAGGGACATCAGAGTGTGCTGTGGTCACCTTGCCTCATGGTGTTCACCGCTCCCACACTGAGGTTTTGGTAAGACCAGCCCACAGGTTTTCAGGAATCTGTGCTTAGGACGTACAAAAGTCTGATCTGGTTCGGTGCACGAGCTCAGTGGTTAGAGCGCCAGCCACTTGCACTGAGACTGGTGGGTTCAAACCCAGCCAGGTCCTGCTAAACAACAATGACAACAACAATGGCGGGCACCTGTAGCCCCAGCTACTTGGGAGGCTGAGGCAAGAGCTTGAGGTTGCTATGAGTTGTGACACCACAGCACTCTACCCAGGGGGACATAATGAGCTAGCCCTATGTATACACCATGAGAAGTGCTGTCCTTGGCTGCTCTTTCTTTTACAAAATACTCATCAGAGAACCTGCTGAAACTACCCTCAAACTTACCCCCAATGGGCCCAGTTTCTCCATCTTGAAATCACCTGTGTCTCTCACGTGGACAGCTACAGTGGCTTCCCACATGGTGCTCAGCCCTCCACTCCAGGCCACTTGGCCCTCCACCCTGTGGCCAGAAGGGCCTTTAACATAACTTTCCCAGTGCTCCCTTTGTCGGGGGCTTCCCCAGCCTCCTACCACCTGGAGAATGAAATCCACCCAGCCTCACCTTATTTCCAGACAAAGAGGGCCCAGCTGCCTGTCACTGTCCAGTCAATATGCAGAGATGGGGTTTAGGTCCAAACAAACTTTATTTTCAGAAGGCCAGTGATTCTGGAGAACAGAAAGCGTAGCCTCTCAGTTCTGTTCTGCCTCAGTATTAGTTCTAATCATTTTTACAATGGAAATACAAGGAAACAAATGTAGACAATTTTGACTTTATCTGATAGGAAGTAACATCAAAATAGTCTCCATTCTAACAATGCAAAATGTTTAAACAACAGAAAGCTCATTTTCACATCAATGAAATAAGGGAATCATCAAACTCACCTTTTACTCTACCAATATCACAATACCTATTGTTCCTGTGTGGCTCTGTCCTCAACATCTCCTAAGCTAAACATCCTCGCAATCCTGGTGAAACCTTACCAGATCATCATGGGGGGTGGGGTGCGGGGAGAATGTGAGCTGAGCAGAACAGGTCGGCTGTGCCCCCTCAGCTTAGCTTCTCAGACTCCACGTTGCGGGCGCTTTTGCGCGTCAACCTCGCAGTTTTTCTCCCTGGAACATTCTCCCCTGCATCTTCTTTGGGCTTCTTCCCTTCATGTCCTCTCACCTCATTATCACCCAGCCCCCGAGGGGAAGTAGCCGTGCTTCTCCCTGCACTGAGCTCTCAGTCAGCTGGGGCTGCCAGAACACAGGCCACAGGCTGGGCGGCCCACGTAACAGACACTTGCTTCCCACGGCTCTGGAGGCTGGAAGATCACGGTCAAGGCTCTGAGGGCGGGTGTCGGCGCGGTCTCTCTGCCTAGCATACTGACCCCTTCCCCTCTGCCTGTGAGGACCACGGTCCTGTCGGATGGGGCCCCACCCATGTGGCCTCCCTGAACCTCTGACACCTCCTAACCCATCTGAAGACATAGTCACACTGGGGTTTAGGGCTTCAATATGCAAACAGTGAGGAGGACAAACATGCCGCCACGCCGCTTCCATCTTCTGGGGGCCTTTTCACTTCTGCTCTTTTCCTTTGTTGTGTTCATTTGATTTGTCCTCTGCACTGCCCCACCCATATGTCCCCAGGCCTAAACTAGGGCCAGTCAACAATGGGCAGGTGCCCGAGTGACCCTGGATAGCCGTGCCCGAGGCCCCAACACCGCGAAGAGAGAAGCGAGTCCTCCCTGTGAGGAGGGGAGCGTGGGGGCGGGCCGTTTCTATCAAGTTTCCTCTCCTGCTGCGACTGGAGTGCAGCTTGCGAGGTTGGTGAGATGGCTCCTACGCATGTCCTTGTGCCACTTACATTCCCCAAGCATCTGATCCACACTGCCATCGTGTTCCTCTCGGCACTCTGTGGGACGGACTGGGAGCAGCATGCCATAACTAGGCCAGCCGTGGTAAAGAAGAGCATCCCCAAATTTGCCAGCCTCGAATGATCGTTTGTTCAGCTTGTGACTCAGCTGGTTGTACTTTAGGCTGAGGCTAGCCAGGCAGTCCTGAAGCTTGGAGAGTGCTGCTGCAGGCCACGTCTCCCTGGAAAGCTGCGGGCACGAGGCGGTGCGCCCTGGGACCTCCTCTGCACCCCATCTCCTCCCTCAGCGACGGCCCAAGCTCATTTCTGGGCAGAGAACAAGGAGCCAGAGGCAGGATAGGGCACCAGCCCCTGCAGGTCTGGCTCAGAGCTCGTCCCCCTCGCTTCTGCCACATTCTCTCAGCCGAAGCTAGCTGTAAAGCAGCCCAGCCCCAGGGCTGAGGAGTTAGAGCCTGCCTCTTGCTGGGAAGAGTCACACCAGAAAGGATCCCGGGAGCTGATGCGTGTTGGGGACATTTCTGTAATCAGTCCGTTATATTCACATTTTACAGAAAAGAGAGGTTCCAAGAAAATGTAATGTCTTGCCCAAGGGCACAAGCCTCTAAATTCGCTGCTCCATTCTCCGCAAGCGCTCTGAGGACACCGAAACCCTTGGCTAATGTTAATTCCTCTCATCCTCGGGGCTAAGACTTCTCTTCCCCTCTGCCTGTTCACTCAGGCTGCCTGCAAATGCTGTGCACTAAATAACCACCTCCCAACAACACCGAGGCGGTTTCTCATTGAGCGGAAACACACAGTTGGGTTTAAATGTTGATGCTAGGTAAGGGGTGTGACGCTCTGGGTTTGAACACAATTCTCCCTCTCGATGGCTCAGGCAACCTTTGTGCTCTGCTTTGGTGACACCCGATTGGCATCCTTTGTATACCTTCAGAATTGCGTAGGTGGTGACCGTGAGAAGTGCAAGCCCAGTGGAAATGGAGAGAGATAGCGGCAAGCTGGAAAGTCCACCAGCTCTGCAGAGAGCGCTGAACAAGCAGGAACAGAGAGAACTGTGAGGGCTGCCTCACCCTCTGTGCAGTGACCGAGGCAGCAAACTAGACTCAAAAGACCAGATGCTGAAAGGATAGGTTTAACATAATCGCTACCAAATAATAAGCTGGTGAGTTGATAGGTATGTTAATTAGTTTGACTTAATCTTTTTACTAGATAGATAGATAGACCAAAATCACACTGTGGCCTATAAGTAGGCACAATTATTTGTCACTTAAAAATATATCAATCAATTAATTAATTAATTTTTTTATAAAACACCAGATGCCTTACTTGGCAGGAAAGAGGATTTGAGGCCGCCTTTCCTCCTTGTTAGCCAATTAGAAAGAGATTAAAATGTAATGCATTCCACTTACTAAAAATGGCAATTAAAAACCATCATTAACAAGTATTTAAATCAAATAGTGAATTAAGATGAAAGAACAACTAGTGCACGATTTTACCAAGTTTTCTCTCCCATAGGAAACAACATTATTGTTTAATTCAGGTTAGAGCCTGGCAAACTATAGCCTGTAGGCCAATCGTAGCCCGCAGCTTGTTTTTGTATATCCAGGTTTATGGATGGGAACAAACCTCACTGATTCTCATGATTGTGTGTGGCTGCTTCCCCTCACACACACACCAGCAGAGAGGGGAGTCTGGACGCAGACCCTATGGCTTCCAAAGCCAAATTGTTTATGCTCAGGCCCTTCACAGATGTTTGCCAGGCACTGACTTGCTACTCCCTGGAATGCCAAGTTCTGCAGAATGTCACAGGACTGGAGGGCGGGACAGGGTTGCCCAGAGGTCAGTGTGCTTGGTTTATGGGCCAAGCAGCACAGTTTAACCTCCAGGTCCCAAACCGGGTTCAGCATTCGCTCCTGATCAGAGTGTGCTCACTTGAACAGTATAGAATTGAGATCTGGCTGGTCCTCAGGTTGGAGAATGTGCGGATTCTGATATCTCAATCCAGTTAGCTGGAATCTCAGAGAACCAGAAGATCTGCCCCCAACTCCAAACAAAGTGAAAGCCAGAGTTGGATGCCCCCATTTTGCTGGGGCACCTCTGGGTGGAATCTCCTTGATCCCAGAATTTGCAATATGTGGGAAAGTACACTTTTGGCACTTAAGCCATTTCGAATTAATCTGCTGTTATTTTTGGCTGTAGTCACTTAAGCTCAGACAAGCTTGGAAGTACCTGCCACCCACGAAACACCCTCCTTGGACCCTTGGGCCTTGCTCCTGTCAGGCGCAGCTGCCCTGTCCAGCGGAGGTCCCCTCCTAACCTCCCTGCCGAAACCGACCTGGGCTCGATCTTGAAGCCTCCCCATTGGCCTGCACTATCCCTCCACTTTCTCTGACTGTGTCCAAAGACATTGCACATTTTAGTTAAAACGGAGTCCTAATCTCCTGCTTCTGGTAACAATGAATTAGGTCATTTGAGACAAAACTCCTGCTGAGGACAATATCAAAGCTGACCATAATAGGAAATCATCAGTTTAAGGGCATCTGAGAACTAAAAATAGACAATGAAGTGCACCAGGATCTGAGCGAAGACAGAGACCTGCAGGCGCAGGCTGAGTGTCGGGGCTGCCCTTCCTGCTGGTTTCCACTGAGAGCACCTCAGAGAACAGCGGCTGAAGTTGTGGAGGGAACCCGCAGAGAAGGGGGTGCTGGGTGGACGACAGAGGCACCAGAGAGATGCAGAATGAAAGGAAAGTCCTCCAATGAAAGGTGCTGGGGTGGCTGCAGATCCACATAGAGATGAGAATACTTATACCACACCATGTATGGAGGGGTCTACACCTAAAAGACAAAGCTTATGGACAAAAATAGAAAAGAATATCTTCTTGAACATGGACTAGTGAAAGACCTTCAAAGCTTGATAAATTGTTCTATAATAATTCTAGGGCCCTTCCACTATCGAAGACACCAGCAAGAAGGGAAAAGGTAAGCTGTGAAGTGGGAGGAGATATTTTTCATGTGTTTAACGTGAAAAGGATTTATAAAAATTAATTGAGAAAATGACAACCGGCTCAGCACCTGTAGCTCAGTGATTAGGGTGCCGGCCACATACACTGGGGCTGGTGAGTTTGAACCCGGCCCGGGCCTGCTAAACAACAATGACAACTACCGAAAAAAAGAAAGAAAGAAAAATGAAAATGACAACCAAGTAGAAAACTGAGCAAGAGACTTCAAATGTTCAATAAAAATATGACTAGGTAATCAAGAAAAATTAAATTAAAATCACTATGTGATTGCCCCCCCCCCAAGATGTGCTGAGGCTTTGAGGTGGTGTAACATGATAGAGCCATCACACACTTCAGAAAGAGATCCAGTTAGTACAACCACTTGGGAAGATAGCTTGGCATAATTTGTTAAAACCAAAGATGTGAGGACCCAGCAAACTCACCCCTCAGTATGTATTTCCCTAACACAATTGCACACACATGTTCAGGAAAAGATACATGCAATAATATTCATTGAAGCAGTATTGTTACAATCTCAAATTGAAAATGACCCAAATGTGCATCAGTAATAGGGATGTATTTAAGCTGAGTGTGGTGGCTCATACTGATAATCCCAGCTACTCAGGAAGCTGAGGCAGGAGGACCACTTGAGTTCAAGACCAGCCTGGGCAACATAGCAAGACTCTTTCTTTCTTTTCTTTTTTTTTTGTAAAGGTTAACCAATATTATTTTTACTTTATTTTTTGCAGTTTTTGGCCAGGGCTGGGTTTGAACCCGCCACCTCTGGCATATGGGGCTGGCACCCTCCCCACTGAGCCACAGCCGCCACCCAGCAAGACTCTTTCTCCAAAAAACAAATTAAATTTTTAAAAAGCTAGCTGGTTGTGGTGATGTGTGCCTGGGCTATAGTCTTAGCTATTTAGGAGGCTGATGCAGGAGGATCTCTTGAGCCCAGGAGTTGGAGGCTGCTGTGATCTGTGATTGTGCCATTGCACTCTAACCTAGGTAAGGAAATGAGATACCATTTCTCAAAATAAAAATAAAGAGACATATTACTGCTGTAGGACTAGACAGAAATGAACTATAGTGAAACACAGCAAGCCAGATGTAGCAAAACCCTTATTGTATGATACTATAATAAAGAACAAAACCCAACAAAACTAAGTCATATTGTTCAGTTCCTAAAGGAAAATAAAAAGTTGGAATATTTACCTTTAGGTGCAGGTCCTCCAGGAGTAGTCTCTTGACCTGGTTACTGATTACATGGGTGTTCACTTAGGGACAAATTATCTTGGTTCTCTATACATTTCTGATTGAGTCTTACATTTCACAATAAAAAGAAGATTTGAAGAAAATTTGCACTCAATGCCTTCTGGGGACAGGCTCAGCTGGCTTCCTATAGCACAAAGGTAGAAAGCACAGCCCAACAAACCACAGGGCTGGATTTCTTAGCTGATCATGCCTCTGTGTTTGACTTCAGTGCAGGAAGCTGTGTCGAACCTGCAGTCATTCAGGATGCAAGTGCAAGCCTTTCTGTGAGCTGGACTGCTTTGGGTTTTATCTCTTCTACTGTAAATTTTCCTATGTAAACTCCTCAATGATAAGTAATGTTACCCTTTTTCATTTCATAATGTTTTTAAAGTAGTGCTGTCTTAGTAATCTATTGCTGTACAACCTAAAATTGAATAGGTTAAAACAACGGTGATTAATTATTCCTTGTGACTGAGCAGTCTGGGCTGGGCTCAGCTGGGATGGGTAATAGTGTCTGCTGTGGTTGGACCATCTAAGATGGGCTTTTCACATGGCTGGGGGCTGCCCAAGCTTTCTTTCTCTCCATGTGCTCATTTTCCCAAGAGAGAGTGTTCCAGGAAAATGAGACCAAAATGCAAGCCCTCACCAAGGGTGGGCCATGCTTACCCACATCCTTCAGCCAAAGCAAATCACCCAGAAGGTATGGCACAGTAGTGTGAATACTGTTACTAATCATGGGCCACTAAAATAAGTCTATCACAGATACGCAGGAATAATCAAATGCATATATTGAGGAATATATACAAGGTCAGACAATCGAGTTCACAAATTCATCTTAGAAAAGGTGCTACATATGTCATTGCTGAATATCACTGTGGTCACCTTCAAAGTACTCCCTTTGGGAAGCTAGGTACCAATACCAGTTCCTAGTCCACCCCTCAAGGCACTTTTTCTAGGATGAGTTCCTGAACTTAACTGTCAGACCTTGTATGACAATAGCTCTGATGGCAATTCTAGAAAAAGAGTCCCAAAACTGCTTTGAAGAGACAGGGGTCTCGCTCTTGCTCAGGCCAGTCTCAAACTCCTGAGTTCCAGCTATCAGATGTGTTCCAGGATTACAGATGTGAGCCACTGCCCCTGGCCTGTCAGGATATTTTGGTTTTTTGAGAATGGCAACCAAGAATGACAGTAGGAACTGCTAGGACATTTCCCCCAAAAAAGAAAATGTGAGAAAGCCCAGGAATAAGGCACCACTCTCAGACGGGGGCACTGCAGTCTGGGCAGGAGGGCACCTGCATTGTGTGAAATTTTAGATTGCTAATCTCCAACGCCCCAGCAGCTACTTCCCTGGTCACCCTCTGTGGCACCCTTCCCTCCCACCTTTCCTCACAAGCAGTTAGTTCTAAATCCTGGGGCTGTGCAGAGAGTGTCTGGCCAGATTGCTCCAGCCTGCACACTAGTACTGGATTTTTCAAGAGCCACCGTTGGATGTCACCACTGCTTCTACGCTCCTTCCTGCCAAGCACAGGGGTTAAGTGGCATCGCTTTCCTGGGTTATACTGATCTCTATTCAGGGCAAGTGCTTCAGGACTGGTGCTGCCATTACTATACAAACATATGCCTCAGAAGTCCTTTTGTTAGGCCAAAAGGAATAAACTAACCATTGTGAGAGCTTGCTATATGCCAGATGCTTTGTTACCTGACTGAGTTCTGAGAACAGCATTTGAAAGAGATATAATTGTACCCATTTTCAGTCCTGCAAACTGAAGAGCAGAAAGACTGGGTTGCATGGTCAAGGTCACCTGTCTGGGAAGCAGAGGAAATGGGGTTGAACCTGGCTGTCCTTTCCATTTTGCCATCATTCTGGCACACAGTGCCTAAAGCTGGCCTGAGGTTGTATCTAGAATAGTGCCGTCTAACAGAGATAGAAGTCAAGTTACAGCATATCGTATTTTGAGTTTTCTAGTTGCCACATGAAAAAATTAAAACAAATCGAAATTAATTTTAGTAATATATTATTTCTAATTCGGTATAAATTTCAGCATGTGGCCAATATTAACAATTACCAGTGAGATATGTTATATTCATTTTTTACTATCACAACCTTCTCCATTCAGACTAGCCATGCTTTAAACATGACCAGCTGTATGGGGCTAGTGGCTACTCTGCTGGACAGTGTCAGGCCTCAGTACTTTGAGATAGCACTGTTTCTTAAAAAGGGTTCAAACAGACTCGCACCTCTCCCCACTCACAAAAATTGATTCAAGATGGATAAAGGACTTAAATTTAAGGCATGAAACAATAAAAATCCTCAAAGAAAGCATAGGAAAAACACAAGAAGGTACCAACCTGTGGAAAGACTTTATGAAGAAGACTGCCATGGCAATTGCAATAACAACCAAAATAAACAAATGGGATTTAATTAAACTGAAAAGCTTCTGTACAGCTATGGAGATAACAACCAAAGCAATTAGACAACCTACACTATGGGGAAAGATATCTGCATACTTTTAATCAGACAAAAGCTTAATAACTATGATCTATAGAAAACTTAAATTAATCCACATGAAAAAAGCCAAGAATCCTATAGATCAATGAGGAAGAGAGATGGACAGAACCTTCTCTCAAGAAGACAGATGAATGACTAGCAAACATATGAAAAAATGCTCATCATCCTTAATTATTAGAGAAATGCAAATCAAAACCACCCTGTGATATCATCTGACCCCAGCAAGAATGGCCCACATCAGAAAATCTCAAAACTGCAGATGCTGGCGTGGATGTGGAAAGAAGGGTACACTTTTACACTGCTGGTGGGACTGTAAACTCGTACAACCTTTTCGGAAGGAAGTATGGAGAACTCTCAAAGATCTCAACCTGGAACTCCCATTTGATCCTGCAATCCCATTACTGGGCATCTATCCAAAAGGAAAAAAAACCTTTTATCATAAGGACACTTGCACTAGTTTATCATAACTCAATATACAATCACCAAAATGTGGAAATAGCCTAAATGCCCACCAACCCAGGAATGGATTAACAAAGCTGTGGTACATGTATACCATTTTAAAAAATTGGAGACTTTACAGCCTTTGTATTAACCCGGATGGAAGTGGAACACATTGTTCTTAGTAAAGCATCACAAGAATGGAGAAGCATGAATCCTATGTATTCAATTTTGTACGAGGACAATTAATGACACGGTGGGGGTGGGGGAAGGGGAGAGAAAGAAGAATGGAGGAGTGGGGGAAAGGAAGAGCAGAGAGAGGGAGGAGGGAAGGGGTATATCTTTATATTCACTGTGAAGATGCATTGCTTTTCTCCTAAGCATAGGTAAGTAAGTGCAGGAACAAATAAATAAATAAACAAATAAAAGCCAGCTATGGTTGAAATCAGTCCAAAAAAATGTATCACATATCTCCTATAAGTTCACAAATCAAACTGAATGCCCCTCATCCAGCCCTGAATGGAGATAGGGGTGTCAACACTCACCGGGATCGCAGATAACCAAAGTCCCTAACAACCTGAAAGGGTCGAGGAAATGTACTTGCAAATGATCTGATCTGCTTAAAATACTTTTCAAAATAACTAATTTTGAAAGAAAGAAAACTCTGGTGACTTGAAATCTAAGGAAGAAAATATTTGTTTAGTTTTGTAAATAGTGGGAGCTTGTTTTAGAGTTAGAAAGTGCACATGACATTTGCTGAGAATTGCTGGTCTTTAGAAAGAGACACAATTGGTGTCAGTAGGTAAGACCTATATGGCTAACAAAAGGCAGTGTTGACTCTGATTAGGAAAAGACAGTCTCAGGGACAGTGATTAGGATGAACCTTCCTGCTATGTTTTCTTAAGGGATTTTCTTTAATTATCTGTGAGGCAAAAAGGCAGGAAAAAGTGAATGAAAACTCTTATATACTGTTAGTCGAGACTTTTACTGCCCTCTTAGCAACAGGAAGCAGAACCCCCCTCCTCCACGTGAATGAGAAAAGTCAGGGAGAAGAGAAGCTAAGACAAGTGGCGAGGAAAGGTGGCTCCAGTGTCCTCAGAAACATCCCAGAGAACTGCACCCTGTGAAACTGCGCAGAAATGGGTTTGCAAACCAAATATAAAGTCAAAGTGGACACAGTCTTATATTTGTGAATTTAATAAGAAATTATAGGGCACCCATTATATGCCAGGTTCTATATACTACAGATAAGGACTTTAGAATAGGCCAGATGCAATGGTTCATGCCTATAATCCCAATCCTTTGGGAGGCTGAGGCAGGAGGATCACTTGAGGTTAGACATTCAAGACTAATCGGGACAGCAAAGTGAGAACCTGTGTCTAAAAAAAGAAAAGAATTTAAAATAAACGTACAAGATCGAGCGGCCGAGGCAAGATGGGTCAAAGTCAGAGTGGTGGCCATGGTCCTGGAGGTGGCAAGAAGGATGACAAGGATAAGAAGAAGAAATATGAACCTCCTGTACCAACCAGAGTGGGGAAAAAGAAGAAGAAAACAAAGGGACCAG
>CAUYON010107754.1:0-52441 GCA_963573935.1 Arctocebus calabarensis
TTATATAGTGATCAAGGAAATGCCATGAAGGATATCTGTAACAGTATGATCAAAATATTTCTGAATGTATATGAATCGTGCCCTGTGATTGCACCAATGTACATAATTATGATTCAATAAAATTATTAAAAAAAAAGTATACATATAAAGTATAAATACATACAGAGTATAAAAAAGTATAATACATTTACATGCATCAGTCTCTATGTTGACAGGATGATTTCTTTAGAAACTGTTCCTATAAGACTGTGATATTAAGAGTACAATTATATTTCATCTAATGTCCACTGCCTTAATTATGATTAATGACATATTAAACAATAGTGTTCTGCATGGCTTCCAAAATATATATATATATATATATATATATTTTTTTTTTTTAGACAGAGCCTCAAGCTGTCACCCTGGATAGAGTGCCGTGGCATCACAGCTCACAGCAACCTCCAACTCCTGGGCTCAAGCGAGTCTCCTGCCTCAGCCTCCCAAGTAGCTGGGACTACAGGCGCCCGCCACAACGCCTGGCCATTTTTTGGTTGCAGCCATCATTGTTGTTTGGTGGGCCTGGGCTGGATTCGAACCTGCCAGCTCAGGTGTACATGGCTGGTACCTTAGCCCGTTGAGCCACAGGCGCCGAGCCTCCAAAATATATTTTAATGGCCTGATTATTATAGGTTATTGAATAACTTGAGTAATTTTCTCATTGCTTGAGACCTCAGAAGTGATGGTTATGACATAGGGTGCATACACTTTCATTGTTTTTCTTTCATTATAAATCACATTTAGTGGATACTCCTTTAGAAATTAGAATCATTTTGAGTTTCTTGAAGAGCCTTGAGATATATTCTCAATATTAAGGAACCTAGATAAACAAAGTTAAAATACTTACCTCATTTTGTTTGGGTATACATTAATTTCATATTTCTATTATATATAATTGCTACATTATTCTCATGAACAAAAAAGTGAAATATTTGTCAAAATACCTCTGCAAATTTAATTAACTGTCATTCTTATATTTTCTTCTGAAATACTAAGAAATATTGTATCCTCAATTGCTGATTTGTATAGAGGGGGAGTTTAGCTGGATATAATCATTGACAAATACCATGTGACCTACTGTTTGGGAAATATCAAACAACAATATCTCTCAAACTGGAAATATTCATGACTATCCATGGGATAAATCCAACTGCTTTTGTTTGGGGTTCAGAACACACACACACAAAAAAAAAAAAAAAAAAAAAAGAAACAAAGAAGGAAAAATATAGCCACCAACAGAACACCACCAAAGCACTGTAACAGAGAGTCTGCTAGAAGAGGATTGGTCAGGACTTTGTGCTACTGACTGGACAACAGGACAACCATATGCATTGGAACACTGAATTGCTGCCACTCCAAGACATTTGGATTTTCTTTTAACCTCACATTGGATACAATCTAAATGCTATTTTTATATTTGGTTCATGTGTAATTTACAAATTTTGACAACTGAAACTGGAAAAGTATTAGCAAATTACTACTGGCTTTATGAATTAGTATTGGGCTGTTACCATTACCCAGATTTTTAAAAAATGTAAATTTTCTTTACTCACTAGACTAGAAACTCCTTATGGGTAAGAACTGCTTTGTGTATTAATCATCTTTGTGCCATATAACCTAAAACCTAGTAGATACTCAATAAATACTGAGCTGAAATGACCTCAGCTGAATAAGAACCAGAAACACAAAAATGGCTAGACTGTAAGTTGGTTTGGTACAAAATTAATTTTCAATTAACTAGACGATACTTTGCTTGAGAGAAAACAGGCCTTCCCTATATTCTGCTTTCAGGAATATAGGTAAACTAAACATTTCCTTCAAGGATAATGCCTAAAGATATATCTGCTAGTTTAACTTCTTCGAATTGGCTTCTACACGACTTAATGTTTAGAAAATGACAAAGCACAGCACACACAGAGTGACAACCCTGATTAACACTGATAATCTGAGGCCTCAGACCCAGGGGAAGCAGGGAACATATGTAGTTAGTCCATATCACCAAGGCAACACAGTCAGTGTACCTCAGTATAGTAGAAAAACAAGCACAGATGTTTATGTTGAATTTTTTTTTTTTTTTTTTTTTGGTAGAGACAGACTCTCGCTTTATCGCCCTCGGTAGAGTGCTGTGGCATCACACAGCTCACAGCAACCTCCAACTCCTGGGCTTAGGCAATTCTCTTGCCTCAGCCTCAGGTGCCCGCCACAATGCTCACCTATTTTTCTATTTTTGCAGTTCGGCGGAGGCCGGGTCTGAACCCGCTACCTTCGGTATATGGGGCTGGCACCCTACTGGATGAGCCACAGGCACTGCCCGATGTTGAATATTTTAAAAGCGTAGCCTATACCCACTGTAACAGTGGTTAGATGAAAGGATAAACTATTTCAGAACCAGGCAGTTAGAAGTTTAACTTCTCTAATGTGTGTTTGTGTGTGCTTTGTTGCTTACTGCTAACACTCCATAGGCAATCTTGGTCAATTAACATTAGCACCAAAAATAAAGGTTCAAAGTTTGGTTTTGACATAAATGACTTGTATATTCTTTTTGGAAGAACATATGGAGTTACAATCCTCATATAGGGTTGCCTCCTCTCCCAAATAGAGAGACATCTGAATTTGAAGCCAGTAAGTCAGTATAAAATGAGACTGAGAAATGAGAAACCTCCCTTGAGAGATAATTTATAAATGTATTCCAATAAGACTATTTACACTTTTATCTACCAGGAACAAATAATGTAACAATATGGCATATAATAGAATAAAACTGGCATGACAAAAGGAAAACTACATGGAACATTAAAAGGATATAGGAAGTAAAATATCAGAGCACCTCTACAGGCTAGGAAAAAGAGGCAAGATTTTGGCAAAGATAAGCATTCTAATTAAAGATGAAGCAGAAAAAATTCTCCAAGCCTTATATCCAAATGAAATAGTACCCCAAGTTATCAACCTTCCTTTGTTCTTATCCATCCATTTTCATCAAGAAACTTCCTATTTACTCATTGTTTACCCTAGGTAGACTTACTACAATAAATTAATAATTTACATTCGAACTGGGGAATCTCCAAGTCTTAAGAGTTTTGTCAGTGGGAAATGGTTTCTCAATCTGAGGGTCAGACCCTGGATCTACATTCACCTCCTATCCTGGGAGGTCCAGCTGGAATAGACAGCTGGAATGATCTCTTTTTACTATCCACCCTCACCTTTCTCACCAACTTCTAACTGTAACACAGGTCACCACAATCTTGTAAATGTCTGTATCCATCTGAAAAATAAAATCACATGTCATATATTGGTAAACAACCAAATGAAGATGGATGATACACTAGAAAAATAGCAAGGTTATTAGGAAGAAAGGCCTTTATCACCAAATTAATTCATAACTGGTCTTTTAACTTCCAAACAGATTACTGTTCTTACTAAAGTAGGCCCATGGTCCCCATACTCCATTTATGATAGGAGATATAGTCTTTGAAGAATAAAATGGGGACACAAATCTGGAAGTTATGAGCGTCTGTTAGGTATGATTCTACTCAAGAGAAGGCACTAAAAAAACAACAACAACAAAAAAGGAAACCCAAATCTGATCGAGCCTTTTTGATTATAGGATATGCAAGAGGCATAAAAACAAGTTAAATAACTTCACAATGGTATAATCAACAAAATCTAGACTATGTGTAGAAACTTTACAAGACAAAGCAATTAGATTTCTTACATAATTCACTTAAAAGGGAAAAAAGGAGAGAACTTATAAATTAAAGAAGATTTAAATAAACAACGAAATGCAATGTATGAACCTTGTCCAGTGCTTAAGTAAAGCAAATCAACAGTTAAAAAAAATAGACAAGCAAGGGAATTTGAACACAGTTGATCATATTAAGAAAAAATTTTGGTGTGATAATGGTATTGTAGTTATGTGTTTTTTTCTTAAAAGAAAGACCACTTGTCTTTTAAAGATACATATTAAAGTAGTTATGGATGAAATGATAGGATGTCTGGAATTTGCTTCAAAATAACTATGAGGTGGGCAGAAATAAGTGAGGTATAGATGAACTAAGGTTGAAACTGGGTGACAGATATAGAAAGATCCATTACAGTATTCCCCATACTTTAGAATATGTTTGGAATTTTCTATAAAGAAAAGTTAAAAAATGAATAACAAATACACACACACATACACATACATACACACAAAAGAGAAGGGGCACTGCTGGGTGCCCTAGGGTAATAAGATAAAATTCCCACTCTTCTCGCCCCATTAACTAGGCAGATTCTCTATGGGTTCACCATAAACTGGCAAATCCATTTATCAAGTCCTATCCTTCATTATTAGTCACTAACCTAAGAAAGGACATTAAGTTGTCTGTTTAGTTACTTACCAGATACCTTTTAATGTCCAAGTTAGCTATATAATTTTGAGTTTAAGAAAAATTAAAATAATTTCTGAAGCTAACAGAATTTTAGCATCTGTTGAATTTATTCAGCATAACCACAGAGGCATTGTCTTCATGCTGTCACACACAGACACAAACACAGATATAGCACAATATCCATATTTAGCCCAAGTGCATTCCTTCTGAGGCTCATTTATATGTCTTCATGTGCCACAGCCCATCATTTAAATAATGGATATTTTCAATGCCAATTCCTTTGTTGACTTTCTCTCTGCAGAAGGAAAAAAACCACATAAATATATTTTTATGCATATTTAGGGGCTTACCAATGATGAATATAATTGAAAGTATACTGCTATTTTGTAATTATTAAACCATATTTAGAGTATTGCTATCATACTTACATTACTGTCTATATTAAATTCTATCATTCTATAGCAGTTCATATCTTAAAGTAATTTTAGCAATTTAACTAATATGTCTATAGAAGCAGAGTAATATGTCACTGCCTGGAATATCAAAGTGTTACATTAACCTTGAAACAAAATCAATAGGACCAAAATGGTCATCAAATGGGTCCCAAAGTATCAAAATATATAATTTTTCTAATACTCTGTTTCTTATACCACCAGGTCAGAATATAATATAAATACTGTGTAGTACTGAAATACGCCACTGCTTTAATAACTAGCAGTAAAACATATTTCCCCCTCCCCACTTAAACTGTAAAAAACAAAAAATTCCTATAGTACCACATACATACATATAAAACAGCTGTGTTGGTACATGGGTTCTTTTCAGAGTGCATAAGAAAGAATGCAATCCTGAAGACATAATAGGTTTCAATGGCTTCCTAAGTGTTAGAAAAAATCAGAAATGAGGCTTCTGTGCTTAGACATTTGTAAGATGTGGTATGAATGAGAGCAAATTTCACTGTAATTCTGATGCTTCCTGGGTTGGTTACCCATACCTCAAAAGCTAAGGGGGCCTAAAGTGAGACTTACATGTCTTCTGCAGACATCTTCATGACTCCAATACAGAGAGCATGCTGTTTTCCTTCTGCCATGATCGCCTGAAAACATAGCTAAGAAAACTATCAAAATGCCTTGAGGGGAGGGAAGGATGTCAAATAATGACCATGTTACTAGTTAAGCTACTTTGAACCCATCTTATGTCCTTTCTTAGACCATTAACTCCTTGAGAGTAGGGACCTGGCAGTGTCTATGGGAACACTATAAATATTCAAAGAATACTAAATGAATAAATCTTATAAACATTTTTATTTGAAGTAAAATGTGAATACTGTAACTCCATGCCAACGAAACCAGAATAAGTCATACAAAAGACATAAAATGTCTTACATATATACTAAAAGCTGTGAAATAAATGTCAATTGTTCTAGTGTTTTAATCACTGAATGGTGGTTTTATGTAAAGAGCATATTAAAATAATAATTACATTCCCAATCTGTTTTTAAGAGCCAATATAACTGTTCTAGAACCACCAGAATGGTCTTGGTTATCATTTGAAGTTTTTGTTTTGGCAAACACTATTCGTACATATTTTAAAAAGTAAAGGTTCAAGGTACACAGGACCTTTGAAACAACTTTTGTAACTTTCTGTAAATCTATAATTATTTCAAAATAAAAATTATTTTTAAAAGTAAAGTCTAGGTAGTAAGAAAAGTTTCCATTTAAGGGAAACTGCAGAACTATAAATTTACCAACACTCAAATCATAAATATAAAAAGATAGCCTGTACTCACAGAATACTTTTCTCCAATGGTTTTAAATTCATTTATTCATTCAATGTCTCATATATTTCAGCGCCTATTATATGAACAGTATCTATGTCAACACAAGCTGTTCCTAAAATATAAACATACAACTTATACTACTCCTTAGCTGTAACTGCCACAACAGAAGATATCCTTTTGAGCAAAAGACACACTCTTGAACTCACTCCCAAAAGTGATTTCTCTATATCACCATTTCTTTTCCCAAATTGCCACTTTGGCTACGATGGGTTCCTGTTCAGAATAGTCACCAAAACCTATTTTATCTAAAATATCGCTGAAATGACTTTGTAGAAATGAAAATTATGCAGAATTTTGCCTCACTCCAACTTAATGCCTTGAATACATCAGCTAAGTCATGAGCTGAAAAGATCCTTAAGATCAAGTGTGGTGGCTCACACTTGTAATCCCAGTGATCTGGGGGGCCAAGGTGGGAGAATTACCTGAGCCCAGGAGAACAAGAAGCCTAGGCAATGTAGTGAAATCCTATCTTTACTAAAAATTTTAAAAATGAGCCAGGTGTAGTGGCATGCACTTGTAGTCTCACTACTCAGAAGGCTGAGGTGGGAGGATCAGTTAAGTCTGGGAGTTTGAGGTTACAATGAATATGATCTTGCCACTGTACTCCACCCTGGGTGACAGAGTGAGACTCCATCTCAAAACGAATAAATAAATAAATAAATAAAATAAAATAAAAAATAGATCCTTAAGGACTATCTGGGACTTTGACATTTCTCTTTGAGAAAACATGCTCTGAGACCCAAACGACAACTTAAATTTTTAAAATAAAAGTTGGAGATTGTCAATATTTCCCACTACCCACTTCTAACACTAAATTCTTATTTGGGAAGAGATACTACATCCAGTGCCTGAATTCTTTTCCTGTTTGAGAACTTTTATTCCAGTATATCTGGGTAAGTCAAACTAAACATTAAAGCAACAAGTTGGTGTCCCAGTGGCTGATCTAATCATATTACCTATGTCCTCCCCAGTAGTAATCAAGAGTTTCATATTGTGTCCCAGGTCTGATAACAATAGGCCCTAATTAGGCCAAAATGTAGCTGGGACTCTTTTATAACTTGTTCTCATTTAACTTCTAAGGAACTACTCAAATCACCACAGTGGTTCATACCTGTAAACCTAGCACTTTGAGAGGCCAAGGCAGGAGGAATACTTGAGGCCAAGAGTTTAAGATCAGCCTGAGCAATAAGCAATATACCAAGTCCCCACCTCCACAGAAAAAAAAAAAAAAAAAAACACGGAAAAGTTGTCCAAGCATGGTGGTACACACCTGTGGTCCCAGCTACTTGGAAAGCTGAGGCAGGAAGATCGCTCAAGCCCAGGAGCTTGAGGTTGCTGTGAGCTATAACTATGCTACTAAAGTCTAGCCTGGGTGAGACCCTGTCTCAAAATAGACAAACAAACAAACTACCTAAGACAGGACATAAATAGTATTAAGAAATAAAAGCAGTTACTTCCTACAACTTCAAATGTAATCAGAAAGGCATAAAACAACAGCAGCAGTAGTTACATCTAATGTTTCTTTGGATAGATCTTTCTTTCAGTAATGACAAAAAGACAAAGAATCCATTCTCCAGCAGTTCTAGCCTGGGAAGGATACAACAATGGTATCTACTGCAGCAGGATAAAGCTTAGCTCCAGGAGAAGTTAATCCTGGACACATGATATTTGCTCCACTGAGTACAAATTTGATGGCTCCTTTATCAACCTGTTGGTGTGGCAGGATAAAAGGATCTAGAAGAAAAGAAATACATTATATAAATTAATAAGACTAATGACTCAACAGAAAAAGGCAAAGGACATGAAGAAATATTTCCCCAAATTATGGTACCCTGACAGATGCAAAATAACTCTGAAACCTATCCTTCACTTACCAAATTGGTAAATATTTTTTTTTTTATTTCTCTTTTTTTTGTAGAGACAGAGTCTCACTTTATCGCCCTTGGTAGAGTGCCGTGGCATCACACAGCTCACAGCAACCTCCAGCTCCTGGGCTTAGGCGATTCTCTTGCCTCCGCCTCCCAAGTAGCTAGGACTACAGGTGCCCACCATAACGTCCGGCTAGTTTTCTGTTTTGCAGTTCAGCTGAGGCCGGGCTTGAACCCGCCACCTTCGGTATATGGGGCCGGCGCCCTACTCAATGAGCCACAGGTGTTGCCCAAATTGGTAAATATTTTTAAGACAAGTAATTGCCAGTGCTAGCAAGGGTGTAGGAAACCTGGCTACTACTATTTCCATGTACTACTAGAAGTCTTCTATTACCAATGGTTCTTTAAAACTACTTGGCAACAACACATCAATAACCTTGAAAAGTTTAAACTCTGACTCCATAATCCTACTTCTAGTACTTTATTCTAAGAGAAAATGAAGGATGTACAATGTATCTGGGTAGAAAGATATACACTGTAGTACTAATACTTAATAACTCAAATAAACTGGAATCAACCTAAATGCCTAACAATAAGGTAAGAGAGAAAGAAGATATGTCTGTAATATCTATATTAAAAGCATGTTTTTGAAGAATACTAAATGCTCCAGGAGATGTTTATAATACAATTTTAAGTGAAAAAAGCAGCATTTACTGTGTTCCTGGCATTGTATTATGTACAAAACGTGCACTACCTCATTTAATCCTCACAACACCTAGAGATATACACAGTTATCACGTCCATTTTTAAAGATAAAGAAACAAAAAGTTACCAAATAGATCAGGGATTACTAGGGATTGAGGTGGAGGGAGGAAGGGTAAATAGGTGGAGTGCAGGGGATGGTTAGGGTGGTAAAACTATTCTAAAACCATTCTGTATCATACTGTTAGCAGTAGATACTCTACATTATGTATTTGATAAAACCGACAGAACTGCACAGTACCAAGAGTGAACCCTAATGTAAACTATGGGTTTTCATTAACAATGTATCAGTGTTGGTTCGCCCATTGTAGCACATGTATCATACCAACAAAAGATGTTAATAATAGGGGAAAATGAGTTGGGTAGAGGCAATATATGAATGGGAACTATGTTCTTTATGCTCACTTTTTCTATATGACTTAAACTATTCTAAAAACTAAAGTCTGTTGGTTTAAAAAAAAAACTACAATGAGAAAAAAGAAAATTTGATTAAGAGTTACAAAAAATACAGTTAGATAGCAGGAATAACTTCAGCAGGCATTCTTCCTTTCTTTCTTTGGGATGCCATGTGGTTCTCTTGCTCCTTTTCTCTCTCTTGATCCCCATCTTCCCCTCTCTCACTCCCTTTCTCTGCTGCCTTCTGTCTCTTTCTCATCTCTTGCCCCCACTCTCTTCTCTCTAATATAAAATAAATTAATACTTTTATATCCTAAAAAAGGAGTAACTTCTAGTATTCAATAGTACAGTAGGAAAATTATAGTTAACAATGACTTACTGTATATTTCTAAACAACTAGAAGAGAAGAATTATAATTTTCCCAACATAAAGATAAATGTTTGAGTCAATTAATATCCCAATTACTCTGAATTGATCATTACACACTGCATATAGGTATTAAAATATAACATATACTCCCAAAATAAGTACAACTATTATACTATATTAATCAAAAAACTCTGTAGCAGAGAACTCAATTTAAAAAAGAAAATAATATGCATCTATAAACATCACAAGAAATAATTGGATGGAAGTTCACCAACACACTAATAATGGTTCACTCTAGGTCATGGGAATACAGATATTTACTAATCTTTTCTTGGTATAATACATTTGTTACAATGGATAAACCAACACTGATAAATTATTAACAATGAAAGCCCATAGTTACATTAGGATTCACTTTTTGTATTGAACAGTTCTATGGGTTTTATCAAATGTATCATGTCAAGTATCTACTATTAATAGTATGATACAGAATTTAGAATAGTTTTGCCATTCTAAACATTCCCTGTACTCTGTATATTGTGTAAATATAAATATGCTTACATTTATGCAATGTACATGTACTCCTTTTGTAAGTAAATTTATGTGTGTATGTATATCTACTAATAATCTATAACCTAATAATTAAAGGATCCCTAGAGAATTTCAAACAAATACTGGGAGAAAAAAAAATTTAAGCCTCTCAGAGATTTCTAGGAATAATAATGTTAATAACAGGTAAAATTTATTGGCTCGGCACCCATACCTCAGTGGTTAGGGCGCCGGCCACATACACTGGTTCAAATCCAGCCTGGGCCTGCTAAACAACAATGACAACTGCAACAACAAAAAATAGCAGGGCATTGTGGTGGGTGCCTGCAGTTCCAGCTACTCATGAGGCTGAGGCAAAAGAATCACTTGAGCCCAAGAGTTTGAGGTTGCTGTGAGCTATGATGCCAGAGCTCTCTACAGAGGGCGACAAAGTGAGATTCTGTCTCAAAAAAAAAAAAAAAGTAGTTAGTAATGAATATTTATTGAACAATTACTACATCATTACAACGGATACTATATATTAAGCATTTACTGTGTTCCTGGCATTGTATTACGTACATGACATGCACTACCTCATTTAATACTCACCACAGCTAGAGATATATACAATTATCATGTCCATTTTTAAAGATAAAGAAACAAAGAGTTGCCACAAGTAACATGTACTGGTCTGCCTAACTTCATGTTTTAAACCACCATATTATCCTGCTTCTTGCACAAGAATAACTTTAAGAACTTCTAAAAGGTTGATTCCCCAGCAAAAATTAAACAGGAACAGCCTTCCCCCCAGATTTATAATGAAAATGCTCAATGTACAGAAAAACTAGGACAGTTCAATGAACACCTGGATATTATTCACTTAGATTCAACAATTGTTCATTAACACTTTGCTATATTTGTTTTGTCTCTATTTATATAACATTTTCCTCTATCTTTTGAAATGAAGTTCAAATATAAACTTCACCATACATAAGCAAACATCTCCTAAGAATAGTCATTCTCCTCCATAGCCACAATACTATTAGCACACCTAAAAATTTAACAATTCTACAATATCATTTTATAGCCAAATCATATTCAAATTTTGCTCAACGGTCCTAAGAAAGTCTGTCATATCTTTTTTAGGAGGGAGAAAAGAGGAAATGGACTTTTGTTTCTTTTTCAAATCAGAAATAAATCTAGGTTTATGTAATACATTTATTTTGTCTCTATTTTCTCTTAGTTGAATAGAAATCAATGTCATCAGATTATCTTAATGTCACCAAGATATTTCCATTTAAAACTTTTCCCCATTTCTTCAGGATTCAATTTCTCTTATTTAAAGTCTTTTTTAAACTGATGAAATTGTTAACCAAATAACTGTAATTATTTTCTTCTAAATATTAAAATGCTTTACCTCTTTTAAGACTTGCCTAACAGATTATTACTCCTTAACTCTGCACTACCAAGTAATTCAAAATTTATGTCCTCTTACCAAAAAGTGAAACTCATTAAGTCATTACCATCACCAACAGAACCTGCCAATCATTTTCTTCCCTTCCACCTCTTAGATAGAATGCCAGAACTAAAAAGCAGAAATTTTACGACCCATTTGAAAACGTTTTGTGCTCTGGTACTGTATCTTACTTTGGATTTTCTTTTGAAATACACTCAACCTAACATGCAAATGTGGGTACAAAACAGACATTATTTTCATAACATCTGACCATGACACTCAACTAATAATAAGTGAGACTTCCCACATTTAGTCAATATTTTCCCATGTATGGAATTTTCTCTAGTAGGTAAATATGGACACAAATTTTAAAAATGAAAGTATTCACAATGCTTATCACTTTTGTAGATAACATATTTGTGTAATTATCTAATTGTTGTCTATTCTCCTAACTAGACTATTAGCTTCATAAGGACCACGACTGTCTTTGTTTCCAATTATACTTTCAATACCAAGCTCAGAACCTGGCACACAGTAAGTTCAATAAATATTTGTTAAATTAATGAATGCTCATTCTTGGGATTTCTGGAATGAATAATGAGAGAATTTGCATTTTTCAGATGGGCATTCATTTTAGTTTTACATTCCTTATTACCTAGTACTAATAAATAATGAGTTAACTATCAAAAGGCACTTCAATTCCATTTGTCTTTCCATATCCCCAAATGCATATTTCTAACAAGACTTACATTTGTGAAGTAACCTTAGAGTTGGATAAAAAGGCCCCTCTCTTTGTCTAAAAAACAGTAATTCTCCATTTACTGTAAGGATTTCTATATGTTCATGGCTGTAAGACAAATGTTATAAAGTACCAAGTTAGATATTTTCTTTCAAAAATGAACATATGTGAAACATCCTTTAACATTTACAATGAAATACACATACACAGAGATAAAGTAAACTAAAAACATTTCAGTATCACAGCCAAAAACATTTTTATATTGTTTTTCCTATCATACAAATCTAGTAAAGAAACAAAGAAAAACATAACTTGCTACAACAAATTTTATTTCACATTCTTTTAATTCCAGTTAGATAATTTAATAAAACAAATCTCTAAATTACAGACTAAAATAAACCAAATCCAATTCTGAATGAAAACATTTAACTCTTATTTTAATAAAACAATCAATATACAAAGCTGCATTTTTCATAGACATAGAAAATACCTGAAAATACAAATATCAGTAATTTTAGAGTTATTCTGTGTCTATTCCCACCATTCATCTATCAATTGCTAAATTGAAAATATGAATGAAATCTAATCATTAAATATTCAGTTACTCTGAGCTTTACAAAGAGAAAAACAAAAACTTACCATCGGACTATTTTGACAGGATCTTTCTTAGGCATGATTTGATTAAGCCATGGTTCAATACCTGGAAATTGCTCTATCAATTGATTCTTAATACCTTTAATAACTGAGGTTTTCAACTGGATGCAGTTGGACACATTTTCTTTTTCATCAAATCTGCCAAGTAATTTTTGCAGGAAAAAAAGGCATTTCTAAGTAGAAGTATCAGAATACCTAAAGGTATTGTTCTAACTAGTCATCTATTCCCATACAAGTATTTAGATACTTAAAGTAATTGTGAAATGAGGGTTTTTTTAAAAGAAAAAAAAAAAGAACATTTCCTTTTTATTCTGTCCAGCACAAAACCAACGTCTTAATACACTACTAAAATAAACTGTCATGTATACAGAAATTAGCTGAGCGGGAGGGGAGAGAGGAATGACAGATTTTGCCCTATAATCTCTAATTAGCTACACAAATGCTTTTCCTGGAAGATCTTACTCATTTCTACCCAGGAAGAAACACAGACTCCCACCAATAATAAAACCTGTTTTTTTAAGACGGAAAAAAAAAAAAAAAAACCTCAAGGGTTGAAATACAAAAGACCAACCCAAGCAG
The DNA here is from genome assembly GCA_963573935.1 of Arctocebus calabarensis. NCBI lineage: Eukaryota > Metazoa > Chordata > Mammalia > Primates > Lorisidae > Arctocebus > Arctocebus calabarensis. The sequence continues at coordinate 13,598 of CAUYON010107754.1, forward strand.
AACCAACCCAACACAGAAAACTGACCCCTGCTCGCCTATGCAATCTGCTGATTTTTTAAGTGACGATGATTTCAAAAATCCCTATTTATTTTTGCTCAAAATTCCATGCAGAAAACCCACCTTCCTTTACCCATGTCCCCCTTGCTTTTTTCGTCTATCAAATCTGGAATTTTTGTCTTCCTTACACTGAACAGCCTGTGGGGCAATTACGTTATTTTCAAGGCAAGGTTAATCTGGCAACTAAGCAATAGGCATGACAGGCCGCTTGCTTCCTGTCACCCAGACTCCTTCACTCCCATGACCCAGGAAGTCAAGCCTTCCTTTATTCAGTTCATAACTAATAAACATATGGCAATGAGTGTAGGGTTCTCCTCTCAGCTAAAAAGAGGATATGCCCCTAAATCACAGTGCACGGATGTGATTGGCAGAGTCCTAGGAAGAGAGATAGAATTGGGGGAGGAGACAAAAAAGAAAGAAGGATAAGGAGTATAAAAATGGGAGTGGAGGGACCGAGACCGGATTGAAGATCAGGGATGGAAAGCTTAAAGAAGTGTTGCAAGTTGCGAGTGAGAGCATAGTACTATAGAAAACCTTAGGGAGTCAGGATGGCAGGGGCGGGGGAGAGAGAAAGAGGATCTTTACTCTCGCCCTCTTCCCCATCCCCCACCCCCACCACCTTTGTGAGCAGCCGATAGAGGCCATAGCATGTCCTTACTTCTTGAACATGATCCAAGGTGAATGGGGCGACGATAGGGAAGGGCCCTGAATGGGAAAGAAATTAAATTAGCAAGGGTCCGGCAGATCCCCTTACACGAGGAAGGCCGGCACTGACAGTCCAAGCTGTTGTCGTTACCCGGAAGACGAGAAAGCCAGCCGCGCTTTACGGCTATCAGTGAAATCTAACTACTTCCGCTCCTCTGAACTCCACGACGGCGCTTTAGACAGTTCCTTTTGAGCAACTGATTCTTGTCCAGTTGGAGATAGCAGAAAGGGCGGGACTTAAGAAGGAAGAAAAGATAGAGCAATTCCTCCTAGTTGAAGGACGACAAGAATGGAGTAGGCGGGGAATCAATCAAAGCAGCATTTATGGCAGTTGCGTCGTTACGGAGTCCTCAAAGGGTCAAGACTCTTCGACCTTCGTTGCTACCTACTGTCAACCTAAACATTTTTTTTAGTGGGAATGGTTTTTGTTGATGGTATGAGGCCACGGAATGGATTAGTGCTTACTGACCAGCGTGAACCCAAGCAACCCTCAGGGCTTCATGTTAATGTGCTGATAGGACTGCCAGGTTTAGCAAATAAATATACAGGATATCTATTTAAATTTTAATTTCAATGAACACTATTAACAATGAACACTATTTTTAGTGTAACTATACCTCGTCAATATTTTAGACATACTTAAACTAAAATATATACAATTCTTATTTATCTCAATTTATGTGAGCATCCTGTTTTTGGCTACAGTAATATGTTTAAGTAGAATTATTAAACAAAACTCACTAGATTGCAGCCTCCTGCCTCACCCTGATACCATGTTGAAATATCAATCAAGAGAGGTAATTTCCTTGGCTATAATCTGATCAAAGAAATAACAACTAAAGATATATATTTTACTTATTTTAAAGTAAACTTTTAAAAAGAGAGCCGGCAGCAAAACAAATTTTTGCCCGTCAAGGAGTTGTGTTTTTTTTTTTAGACAGAGCCTCAAGCTGTCACCCTGGATAGAGTGCTGTGGCATCACAGCTCACAGCAACCTTCAACTCCTGAGCTCCAAGCGATTCTCCTGCCTCCGCCTCCCAAGTAGCTGGGACTACAGGCGCCTGCCACAACACCCAGCTATTTTCTGGTTGCAGCCGTCGTTGTTGCTTGGTGGCTGGATTTGAACCCACCAGCTCAGGTGTATGTGTCTGGCACCTTAGCTGCTTAAGCCACAGGTGCTGAGCCAGTCAAGGAGTTTTTTTGATTAGCAAAGAGGGGTGAGAAAAATTTAAAAACCTGAACAGGCACTACTCAGGAAGTGGGGTGGGTGTGCACTGACTTCTAAAATGAATATACCAGTCCTTCCAGGGAGTAAATACTCTTATCCATATTGGGGAGATGGACCATTAAAGCAATCATAACAAATGGTACTATGCATTTGAATTGTCTAACTAACTCATCTTGTCCTGATTCCATGGTACAAACAATCTTCTGATTATAATTTGGCTTCCCAAGAAGATATACCCAAAAGGAAAGAATTTGATATTTTCAAATCAAATCTGCACGAATAATTAAGTTTATCTTTGTAAATTAATCAACAGGCATTCTGGTTAGTACATTAATCTCTTGTAAAATGTCCTTAGCATGAATCTGCATTCCCAGCATCAATCAACTCTGCAACATTTGGAATACTGAACATGCAAAACTGAAACCCAGATCCCACGCTTTGGTTAGTACTACACTGTCTGGATTCTTGCCAAAGAAGCTTCCTCTCCTGGCAACTCTCATATCACCCTGCGAGCCTGCCATTTAACAACAAACACATTATAAACAGCAACAAACACCTATTATTAAGCAGAATCAGATAAGTGAAATTATATCATTGGCATGAGATCCTATGTATACCATATGTAATAACTTGGTAGACCCAGAAATTAACACCTAGATAGATTTTCTAATTTCTTGAACTTTTCATTTAAAAAAAAACTCCTAATTTTTTTGCCAGCACAGTGGCTCACGCCTGTAATCCCAGCACTCTCTAGAGCACTCTCTAGGCTGAAATGGGCAGACTGCCTGAGCTCACGAGTTTGAGTTTGAGACCACCCTGATCTAGAGTGAGACCCCATCTCAAAAAAAAAAAAAATTGCCGGCTGTTGTGGTGGGCGCCTGTAGTCCCAGCTACTCGGGAGGCTGAGGCAAGAGAATCTCTAGAATCACTTTTTTTTTTTTTGGCAGTTTTTGGCCAGGGCTGGATATGAACCCGCCACCTCTGGCATATGGCACTCTACCAGTGGTGACAAAGAGAGACTTTTTGTCTCAAAAAAAAAAGAAAACAAAAGAAAAACTCTTTATGTTTTAGACATACATGCTCTCTGTCCTATAATAAGTACATAACTGTTCTGTGCAATTTATTTTGCAAGGGTTCTTAATGTACATGTATCACAGGACACAGAAAACCCAAGTCTATCATTCATTTTACTAAAATCAGTAACCCAGCTCTAATAAGCATTAAATGTTTTAACAATTATGTTTGTCTTGTTAGAATTTTGTTGTTTTTTTTTCAGACAGAGCCTTAAGCTGTCACCCTGGATAGAGTGCTGTGGCATCACCGCTCACAGTAACCTCCAATTCCTGGGCTCAAGCAAGTCTCCTGCCTCTGCCTCCCAAGTAGCTGGGACTACAGGCACCTGCCACAATGCCTGGCCATTTTTTGGTTGCAGCCGTCATTGTTGTTTGGTGGGCCCGGGCTGGATTCGAACCCACCAGCTCAGGTGTACATGGCTGGTGCCTTAGCCCGTTGAGCCACAGGCGCCGAGCCTCTTATTAGAATTTTGAAAGGATCTTATAGGCTCATCTTGACATGAGGCTCTACAATGCTGCCCAATAAATATATTCATAGCTATCCTTTCCTACTGCTAAAAGATATCCCTCTTTTGATCTAGGTTTAATTCCTCCATGTGCGTTCCAGATCCCATTCATGTATGAGTCTCCTCAGAAGCCTTATTCAACCTATTATTACATCCTGTCCTGTATTTTCAACTTCTCCCTCTCTGTTGGCTACTTCCTCTCAGCTTCAGCTTTTCCAAAAGAAATTCATAATATTCTCACCTTATATAACACTCAAATAACACAGAAGTATAATGACAGTAACAATAGCTAACATTTATTGAGAATTACCCTGTGCCAAGCACTGTTGCAACAGGACTATTCATCCATCTCCTTTGAAAAAATTTCAGATATTGGTTGGGCACCATGGCTCATGCCTGTAATCCTAGCACTCTTGGGGGCTGAGGCAGGTGGATTGCCTGAGCTCATAGCCAGCCTGAGCCAGAGTGAGATCCTGCCTCTAAAAATAGCCAGACATGTGGTGGGCACCTGTAGTCCCAGCTACTCAGGAGGCTGAGGCAAGAGAAGTGCTTGAGTCCAAGAGCCTGAGGTTGCTGTGAGTTATGACGCCATGGCGCTCTACCAAGGACAACAAAGTAAGACTGTCTCAAAAAAAAAAAAAAAAAGGGAGGAAAGGAAGGGAGGGAGGGAGGGAAGGAAGGAAGGAAGGAAGGAAGGAAGGAAGGAAGGAAGGAAGGAAGGAAGGAAGGAAGGAAGGAAGGAAGGAAGGAAGGAAGGAAGGAAGGAAAAACTTTCAGGTATTGATTCATTAAATTCTCAAAGTGATTTATGAATTAGATACTATTATTATTTCCATTTAAGAATTAAGAAACTGAGGAAAAGGAGGTTATGTAACTTGTCCAAGACTAACCAAATATTCATACCAGAATCTGGATTTGAACCAAGTGGTTAGAACAACATTGTACTCTATGAACACAACACATAAAAGATCCCCCTGCCCTTACCCTATCCTGCTTCATCCAACCATGCCGTCCCTCCCCACCTCAGCTCTTACTTTCTCTCCTACAGATAAAAACTGGTGATAGTTTTGTGTATCTATCCTTCCAGAAATTTTTTGTGCATTTACATATATATTGTATACATATGCTCTTTTTATTACATATATGTTGGATATATGTGACATTTTGTTACATGTATATAATGTGTAATAATAAAGTCAGGGCATTCTGGTTATCCATCACCTCAAGTATTTACCATTTCATGTTGGGAACATTTCAAGTCCTCTCTTCTGGACTTTTTGAAATATACAATATATTGTTAATTATAGTTGCTCTATTCTGCTATCAAGACTTAAAAGACTTGCTCGGCACCTGTGGCTCAACGGGCTAAGGCGCCAGCCACCTACACCTCAGCTGGTGGGTTCGAACCCAACCCAAGCTCACCAAACAACAATAACGGCTGCAACCAAAAAAAAAAAAATGGCCAGGTGTTGTGGCGGGCACCTATAGTCCCAGCTACTTGGGAGGTGGAGGCAGGAGACCTGCTTGAGCCCAGGAATTGGAGGTTGCTGTGAGCTGTGATGCCACAGCACTCTATCCAGGTTGACAGCTTGAGGCTCTGTCTCAGAAAAAAAAAGACTTAAAAGACTTTTGAGGGGAGAGAAGGGTATTGGTGTGCTCGTACCTAACAGGTACAATGTGGGGGTATATGCACACCTTCTGGGTAAGGGGCACAACTACAACTTGGACTCTGCATAACAAACACAAATAATGTAACCTAATCATCTGTACCCTTCTAATTATCTGAAATTTTTTAAAAAATTAGGACTTTCTCCTTCCATCTTACTGCATGCTTGTACCTTTTAACAACCACTCTTCATTCCCACCCAAACACACACCCTTACAAGCCTCTGTTACTTATCACTCTATTCTCCACCTCTATGAGACCAATATTTTAGCCCCCCGTATGAGTGAAGACACGTGATATTTGTCTTTCTGGACCTGGCTTATTTCACTTTACATAATGACTTCCAATTCTATCCATGTTGTTGCAAATGATATGATTTCATTCATTTTTATGGCTAATTGTACTCAATTGTGTATATATGCCAGTTTCTTATTTATGTGTCTGTTGATGGACACTTAAACGCTGATTCTATATATTTGCTACTATGAATAGTGCTGTAATAAACATAGGGGTGCAGGTATGTTTTTCATAATACTTATTTCTTTTCGGTTGGATAAATATCCAGCAGTATGATTGCTAAATCATATGGCTCTACTTTTAGTTTTTTGAGAAATCTCTATACTGTTTTACAAATGGCTGAACTAATTTACATTCCCACCAACAGTATATGCGAGTTGCCATTTCTCCAGATCTTCACCAGTATCTGTTATTTTTTGTTTCCTTGATAATGGCCATTATAAATGGGTTAAGATATCTCATTATGGTTTTGATTAGCACTTCTTGGATGATTAGTAATGTTGAATATTTTTTAAAACATTCGGCCATTTGCATATCTTATTTAGAGAAATGTCTATTCATGTCCTTTGCCAACTTAAGCAATAGAATTATTTGTTTTTTGTTATTAAGTTGTTTAAATTCCTTACGGATTCCAGATATTAGACCCTTTTCAGATGAATGATTTGCAAATATTTTCTTCCATTCAAAATGTTGTCTCCTGGGTGGCACCTGTGTCTCAGTGAGTAGAGCGCCGGCCCCATATACCAAGGGTGGCAGGTTCAAACCTGGCCCCGCCAAACTGCAACAAAGAAATAGCCAGGCATTGCAGTGGGCATGTTGGCCCCGCTACTCCAGGAGCTGAGGAAAGAGAATTGCCTAAGCCCAAGAGCTGGAGGTTGCTGTGAGCTGTGACACCACAGCACTCTACCGAGGGCAACAAGTAAAACTCTGTCTCTGGCTCGGCGCCTGTGGCTCAACGGGCTAAGGCGCCAGCCACGTATACCTCAGCTGGTAGGTTCGAATCCAGCCCGGGCCCACCAAACAACAATGACGGTTGCAACCAAAAAATGGCCGGGCGTTGTGGCAGGCACCTATAGTCCCACTACTTGTGAGGCAGAAGCAGGAGACTCGCTTGAGCCCAGGAATTTGAGGTTGCTGTGAGCTGTGATGCCACAGCACTCTATCCAGGGTGACAGCTTGAGACTCTGTCTCAAAAAGAAAAACAAACAAACAAAAAACTCTGTCTCTAAAAAAAAAAAAGAAAAGAAAAGAAAAGAAATGTTGTCTCTTGAGGCCAGGCACTGTGATTCATGCGTCCTCCAGGAGGCCATGGTGGGTGGATTGCTTGAACTAACAGGTTTGAGACCAGCATGAGCCAGAGCGATACCCCATCTAAAATACAAAAAAAAGTGAGGCAAGAGGATCGCTTGAGCCCAAGAGTTGGAGGTTGCTGTGAGCTATGGTGCCACCTATGCTGTGAGCTATGACTCTGTCTCAAAAAACCCCCAAAATTTCACATCAGATTATATTATCCATTCATTGCCCACTCATTGTTACTGTAATCTGCTGACCTCTGGATTATTCCTCTTCACTTCTCCTTGGATTCTGTCATTCCAACACTAATCCTATCCTGAATCTTTGACTATGCAATTAACTGATTCTTCTAACATCATTTACTCTTAGTTCCTTGAACTCCATTGTTCCAAATGATCCTGCTTGCCCTCTACCTTATCTCAATCACTCTCTCCCAGTCATATTGTAGACTTTGTCTTTAGCAGTAACTAAAATCTCCATCAAGATGGTTTGAACGTTTGTTCCCTTCAAAATTCATGTGAAACTTAATCCCAAACATGGCACTATTGAGAAGTGGGGCCTTTAAGAGGTGATTGGGGTCAGCTGCAGTGACTCACACCTATAATCCTAGCAATCTGGGAGGCTGAAGTGGCTAGATTGTTTGAGCTCAGGATTTTGAGACCGGCCTGAGCAAGAGCAAAACCCTGGATCTACTAAAAATAGAAAAACTAGTGGGATGTGGTAGCACATGCCTGTAGTCCCAGCTACTTGGGAGGCTGAGGCAAAAAGATCGCGTAAGCCCAATAATTTGAGGTTTCTGTGAGTTATGATGATGCCATGGCACTCTACCCAGGGTGACAGAGTAAAATTGTCTCAAAAAAAAAAAAAAGAAGTGATTAGGTCACAAGGGTTCTGCCCTCATGAATGAATTATTCCGTTTATGGATTAATGGATGAATGTCAATGCATCAATGATTTATCACAGGAGTGACAATTAGTGGCTTGGTAAGAGAAGAAAGAAGAGACTGGAAATGGCATGCTTAGCCTCCTCATCATGTGTTGCCCTGCACGGCCTCAGTACTCTTGCAAAAAATTCCCCACCAGCAGGTAGGCCCCCATCAGATCTGGTCCCTTGACTTTGGGCTTTTCAGCCTCCAAAACTATAAGAAATGAATTCCTTTTCTTTATAAATTACTCAGTTTCAGATATTCTGTTATAAGCAACAGAAAATGGACTAAGACACCATCATAATCTTATCTTCATATATTCCATTCTGACCATCCCTCCTCTCTTTTTTTATTTTTATTTTTATTTTTTTTTGAGACAGTCTCAAGCTGTCACCCTGGGCAGAGTGCCATGGCGTCACAACTCACAGCAACCTCCAATTCTTGGGCTCAAGTGATTCTCTTGCCTCAGCCTCCCAAGTAGCTAGGACTACAGGCGCCCACCACAACGCCTGGCCATTTTGTTTTTTATTTATTTTTTGAGACAGAGCTTCAAGCTTTTGCCCTGGGTAGAGTACTGTGGCATCACAGCAACCTCCAACTCCTGGCTTAAGCGATTCTCTTGCCTCAGCCTCCCAAGTAGCTGGGATTACAGGTGCCCACCACAATGCCTGGCTATTTTTTGGTTGGCATTGTCATTGTTGTTTGGAAGGCCCAGGCTGGATTCGAACCTGCCAGCTCTGGTGTATGTGGCTGGCACCTTAGTCACTTGAGCCACAGGCGCCAAGCCTGCCCAGCTATTCTGTTGTTGATGTTGTTGTTTTAGTTGTCATTTTTGTTTTAGCTGGCCTGGGCCAGGTTCGAACCCACCAGCCTTGAACCCGCCATCCTTGATGGCCGGCACTCTACCCACTGAGCAATGGTCACTGCCTCATTTCTTTTTTTTTTTTTCTTTGCGGTTTTTGGCTGGGGCTGAGTTTGAACCCACCACCTCCAGCATATGGGGCCAGCGCCCTACTCCTTTGAGCCACAGGCACCACCCTTTTTTTTTTTTTTTTTTGACACAGAGTTTCCCTATGTCTCCCTCGGTAGAGTACTGTGGCATCCCAACTCACAGCAACCTCAAACTCTTGGGTTTAAGCGATTCTCTTGCCTCAGCCTCCCAAGTAGCTGGGACTACAGGCACCTGACACAATGCCTGGCTATTTCATTGTTGTTGTTATTGTTCTCATTGTTGTTTAGCAGGCCCTGGCCAGGTTCGAACCCACCAGCCCCTGTACATGTGGCCAGTGCCCTAACCACTGAACTACAGGTGCCGAGCCCACCCCCCACTTTCTAGCTCATTCCCTGCAGTACTCTGATTTCAATAATCATTTGACTCCCACTCAAACCTCCAATCCATGGATTGTACCAACTGCTCCTTTTCCCTCACCTTTTCTCCCTCTGAGTTCCCTCCTTACCTATCTTGGATTCCTGAGTCAATCATTATGAACACTCCATTCCATATATCCTTTTTAAGTCCCTTTCTTCTTCTCGCTCTTTTTTTTTTTTTTGAGACTCTATCCAGCTGTCGCCCTGGATAGAGTGCTGTGGCATCACAGCTCACAGCAACCTCCAATTCCTGGGCTCAAGCGAGTCTCTTGTCTCTGCCTCCCAATCAGCTGGGACCACAGGCGCCTGCCACAACGCCCAGCCATTTTTTGGTTGCAGCCATCATTGTTGTTTGGCAGGCCCAGGCTGGATTCGAACCCGCCAGCTCAGGTGTACATGGCTGGCGCCTTAGCCTGTTGAGCCACAGGCGCTGAGCCGCCGTCTCGCTTTTATTTACTCTCTTGCCAAAACACTGACCAAGGTTAAATCCAACCCTGCTCAATCTGTGTCTAGATCCTAACAAATAACTGTAGCTGTAGAAAAACACAGAACCATGATGGCTAGTTTCATTTTAAATTCATGATCACACCCTTAAATGGGTCCTCAGCGCTTCCTGGTAATTCCATTACTTATATTCCCAGACTAATGTCCAATACAACTGTTTGCTACAATGGAAATATTCTATAATCTGTGCTGACCAAAATGATAACCACGAGCACATTTGACTTCTTACATTTACATTTAAATAATTAAGTAGAACTTTAAAACTAGTTTCTTAGTCATATTAGTCACATTTCAAGTGCCCAATAGTTACATGTGGCTAGTGGATGAGGATTAAATAGTTCAGGATAGGCTATTCACTCTACCACTCCCCTAGATAACATTTCTCTCTTTCAACCCCCAACACCTTCCACAGATTCCTACCACTCCATCTTATACTGGCATCTGTATCCATATAGTCTTTCTGCTCTCCTGTTACTATAAAGCAGTGATCTTAAAACATTATCTGGGGACTTCTAGGAGTCTATGAGGTCCTCCTATTTCCAACTACATTTTTGCATAAGGTTGGGTTTTCTCCACATAGGTCTGTCTTGGTCCCTTTGTGATGCTATAACAAAATATCTGAGACTGGATAGTTTATAAATAATAACTCTTTATTTCTCACAGTATCAGAGGCTAAGAAGTCCAAGATCAAGACACTAGCAGGTTCAGTAACTGGTCAAGGCTCATTCATCATAGATAACACTGTACAGATGTCATCAGATGGTAAAAAAGAGAGGAGTGGGCTCGGCGCCTGTGGCTCAACGGCCTAAGGCGCCAGCACATACACCTGAGCTGGCGGGTTCGAATCCAGCTTGGGCCCGCCAAACAACAATGATGGCTGCAACCAAAAATGACTGGGCGTGGGGTGGGCGCCTGTGGTCCCAGCTACTTGGGAGGCAGAGGCAAGAGACCCGCTTGAGCCCAGGAATTGGAGGTTGCTGTGAGCTGTGATGCCACAGCACTCTATCCAGGATGACAGCTTGAGGCTCTGTCTCCAAAAAAAAAAGAGAGAGAGGAGTGAAAAGGAGAAAATGTCATCCATTAACCCCTTTTATAAGCCCTCATGACTCAAATCACCTAAAGGCTAAATCTCTGAATACATTGCATTGAAAATTAAACTTAAACATGAATTTTGGAGGGAACGGAAACGTTCAAATGAGAGCATATGTAAAAGGTCTGCAAAAATATAAAACAATGCCATTCTACTCACTAAGATTTTTTTTGTTTCAGAAAATGTCATTTTTTTATAAAAATATGTTGGTTCATTTTAACATGTACAAGTTTTATTATTGGTATTTTGTAATGAATAAATATTTTTAAGTTTATGTGTTTTAATTGATAATACTGCAAATGTTAACAAAAATAACCCATATAAACAAAAGCTCTTTGGGGTCCTCAATAATTTTTATGGGGTACAAATGGTGTTAAGATAAAAAAACTTTAAAAACTGTTACTACAGATAACTCATTCCTGCCTCTAGTTAAAATTAGTTCTTCAACTTATGGACTGGATCCTCTTCTCTCTCAACTACTTGAAATCATGGCCTTACCATTTATCCCCTATTTCTCAGGCATCATCATTTTTTCTGTCTTTGCTGGAGTGCTCCCATTAGCATTCAAAAATGTTGTTGATTCTCCATCTTAAAAACCAAAACTGGCTCGGCGCTTGTAGCTCAATTGGCTAAGGTGCCAGCCACATACACCAGAGCTAGTGGGTTCGAATCCAGCTCGGGGCCTGCCAAACAACAATGACAAACTACAACTAAAAAATAGACGGATGTTGTGGTGGGTGCCTGTAGTCCTAGCTAGTTGGGAGGCTGAGGCAAGAGAATCGCTTAAGCCCAGGAGCTGGAGGTTGCTGTGAGCTGTGATGCCATGGCACTCTACCCAGGGCTACAGCTTGAGGCTCTGTCTCAAAAAAATAAGAATAAAAAAAATAAAACTCTCTTGATCCACCTTTTACCTCCTCCTCCATTTAGGAACTCCCATTATAGCAAAACAACTAGAAAGACTTGTATAACTCACTGTTTCCAATTTCTCTCCTATTCTTTCTTGAACACTCGTCAGTTAAGCTTTCACCCTAACCACTCCACCAATACTCCCTTTGTTAAAGTAATCAATGAATTTCACATTGCTGAATCCAATGGTCAATTCTCAGTCCTAATCTTTACTTCACCTATCTGCAACACTTTACACAGTTGATCACTCCTTCCTGGAAACACTTTCTTCAATGGATCTTCTTTTGGTTTTCCTCTTACCTCACTGGCTGCTCCTTTCGAACTATTTCACTGATTCTATCTTCTCTGCCAGAACCCTATCATTGGTGTTCTCTGTCCATACTCCCTCTCTTGATCTCATCTAGTCTCAACTGTCAATAACATTTATGTCTCCAATCTAGACCTCTCCCTTACACTCTACACATGTATATCCAACTGTCTACTTGACTTCTTTGTTTGGATAACTAAAAAACATCTCAAAGTATATGTCCAAATCTGTAATTCTAATCTCTCCCATCCTACCCCCATCCCACAACTTATGTTACTGATAGTCTTCAATTGATGATAACTTTATCCTTTCATGTGCTCAGACCCCAAATCTTGATTTCTTTGATTCCTCTCTTTCTCTCACATTCAATCTTCAGTCATCAGCAAATCTTATTTACTCTTCAAAATATATATAAAAAATTATTCAGTGACTTCTCTCACAGCTACCATCCTGGTTCAAGCCATCATTATCTCTTGCCTGGATTGTTTCAATAGCCTCCTAACAAGTGTTCTACCTTTGCCCCCTACCACAACCTACTCTCGACACGAGTTGGATTTTCCTATCAAAAATGAAAGTAAAGGGCTCAGCGCCTGTGGCTCAACGGGTTAAGGCGCCAGCCACGTACAGCTGAGCTGGCGGGTTCGAGTCCAGCCCAGCCCGCCAAACAACAATGACGGCTGCAACCACAAAAAAAAAAAAAAAAAAAAAACAATGGCCGGGTGTTGTGGCGGGCACCTGTAGTCCCAGCTACTTGGGAAGCAGAGGCAAGAGAATCGCTTGAGCCCAGGAATTGGAGGTTACTGTGAGCTGTGATGCCACAGCACTCTATCCAGGGTGACAGCTTGAGACTGTCTCAAAAGAAAAAAAAAAATGAAAGTAAAGGGCCGCACCTGTAGCTCAGTGGGTAGGGCGCCAGCCACATACACAGAGGCTGGTGGGTTCAAACTCAGCCCAAGCCAGCAAAAAACAAAAAGCAACAAGAAAAATAGCCAGGCATTGTGGGGTACCTGTAGTCCCAGCTACTTGGGAGCCAGAGGCAAGAGAATCACTTAAGCCCAAGAGTTGGAGGTTGTTGTGAGCTGTGATGCCACGGCACTCTACCAAGGGTGACAGCTTGAGACTCTGTCTCAAAAAAAAAAAAGTAAATGCCAGGCAGGTGGCACACATCTGTAATCCCAGCTACTCTGAAGGCTGAGGTGGGAGGATTGCTTGAGCCAGGAATTTGAGGCTGTGTGTGCTATGACCATCTGTAATAGTCACTGCACTCCAGCCTGGACAACATTGTGAAACTTCATCTCTTCAAAAAATAAAATTAGGTACGGGTGGCGCCTGTGGCTCAGCAAGTAGGGCGCTGGCCCCATATACAGAAGGTGGCGGGTTCAAACCTGGCCTCGGCTGAACTGCAAATAAAAAAAATAGCCAGGCGTTGTGGCTATAGCTCCAGTTACTTGGGAGGTGGAGGCAAGAGACTCGCTTGAGCTCAGGAATTGGAGGTTGCTGTGAGCTGTGATGCCACAGCACTCTATCCAAGGTGACAGCTTGAGGCTCTGTCTCAAAAAAAAAAGAACTTACAAGTTCTTTAATTCTCTGGATTTCTGTTACTTCTTTCACTTCATTTCCTGCTACTCTCCCCTACCTTCTCTAACACTTCTCCAGTCACACTGACCTCCTTTCTATTTTTTTTTTTTTTTGAGACAGAGCCTCACGCCATCACCCTGGATAGAGTCCTGTGGCATCATAGCTCACTGCAACCTCCAATTTCTGGGCTCAAGAGAGTCTCTTGCCTCCGCCTCTCAAGTAACTGGGACTACAGGTGCTCACCACAACGCTCGGCCATTTTTTGGTTACAGCCGTCATTGTTGTTTTTGGCAGGCCCAGGCTGGATTTGAACCCGCCAGCTCAGGTGTACGTGGCTGACGCCTTAGCCTGTTGAACCACAGGCGCCGAGCCTCCTTTCTATTTTTGCAGCACACTAGGCATGTTCATGCTTTAGGGTCTTTGCACTGGTTGTTCTTTCTAACTGGAAAGCTCTACCCAAGATTTTCAAGTAATGACTCCCCTCACTTCCTTCAGGTCTTTGCTCAAATGTCTCTCTTTCTCTCTCCTCACTCTGTAGCAGTGCTAGAGTGGCATGGTATCAGATTAGCTCCCAGCAACCTCAAACTCCTGGGTCCAACCTCCTCCTGCCTCAATCTCCCAAGCTCGGACTACAGGCATCTGCCACAATGCCCAGCTAATTTTTGTATTTTTCGTGCAGATAGTTCTCCCTCTTGCTCAGGTTGGTCTCTAACTCCTGAGCTCAAGCAATCCTCCCACCTTGGCCTTGCAGAGTGCTAGGATTACAAGCATGAGCCACCACTCCCAGCCTAATGTTACCTTCTCAGGTAGGCATTGCCCTATTCACCCCCTTTAAAAATGTCATCTGGCCACAGGCGACCGGCAAGAAGCCCAAGTGGAGTCACAGGCGGCGGCTTCCTGGAGGAGTCGCAGCCGGAGCTGAGCAGCCTGTGGCTGCACCATGGAGTCTCTGCCGCCTCGTCTGGCTACTCTGCTCAGGCGCCAAGCGGCTGGGCAGAGGGTCCAGGCCTCAGCCACTCGCCCAGGGGTCTCTGGGGCCCTCCTGGGCTCTCCATGCCCGGGGTGAAGCTGACCACTTAGGCCTACTGCAAGACGGTGCTGCACAGCGCCACACTGCGCTGTCAACAGACTCCTGGTGGCGGAGAAGCAGAAGCCACGCAAAGAGCACCACCCCCTGGGCGGCCCGGGAGCCCACCACACCCTCTTCGTGGACTGTATCCCCCTCTTCTATGGCACGCTGGCCCTCGCCCCCATGCTGGAGGTGGCTATTACCCTGATTGATTCATAGAACAAATATAATATATAGCTATGTGATTGCTGGTTATTACCAAGCTAATGAACGAGTGAAGGATGAACCCAACCAGTCCCAACTAAGCTGCAGAGAAGGTGGCGTCCAAAATCTTTGAGGGCTTCAGGGACACGGCTCTCATTATGGTGGACAACACCAAGTTTACGATGGACTGCAAAGCACCTACGATCCACGTGTACGAGCACCATAAGAACAGGTGGCGGTGCAGGGACCCACATCATGACTACTGCAAAGACTGGCAAGAGGCACAGAGGATCTTTGTGTCGCTACTGGACAGCTGGTCCTACGGTCCTACAAAATGCTCGTGCATTTTGATAACCACCTGAATGACGTTCAGAATGACTGAATAAATCCAGAGATCAATGAAGATGCTCTGCACCTGTATGAGGCACTCACAGCAGTAACTGGTCTGAGCATTTCCACTATACTGAAGAAGAAAACCTATTTTTATTTTTTTTTGATCTGGGTTGCTTTTTTTTTTTCCTTTTTTTTTTTGAGAAGAAAACCTATTTTTAGGTGGCGCCTTTGGCTCATGGAGTAGGGCGCCGGCCCCATATACCGAAGGTGGGCGGGTTGAAACCCGGCCTCGGCCAAACTGCAAAACAGAAGCTGGGCGTTGAGGTGGGCGCCTGTAGGCCCAGCTACTCGGGAGGTTGAGGCAAGAGAATCGCCTGGGCCCAGGAGTTGGAGGTTGCTGTGAGCTGTGTGACGCCATGGCACTCTACCAAGGGCGATAAAGTGAGACTCTGTCTCTACAAAAAAAAAATAATAATAATAAAATAATAAAATAAATAAAATAAAAAATAACCTAGCCTTATTTATTATTTTGGAGACAGAATCTCACTGTCTCACTATGTGAGTGTTGCAGCATCACAGCTCACAACCACCTCAAACTCTTGGACTTAACTAGTGGTTCCCAACCTTGCGAATGCTGCGACCCTGAGAACCGCTGGAAGTAATTCTCTTGCCTCAGCCTCCCGAGTAACTGGGACAACAGGCACCTGCCACATGCCCTACTCAGGACAGAGGTGGGGTTCTCCTTCTGTCTCAGGCTGCTCTCAAACCTGTCAGCTCAGGCAATCCACCCTCCTCAGGCTCTCAGAGTGCTAGGATTACAGGCGTGAACTACCTCGCTGGGCCAACTTCCTGCCTCTTAACTACTAATCATTTCATTCCAGCAAAGTTCCATGTCCTTACAACAGGCATGCACAATCAAGATTATCCTACACCCTCTTATCCTGACCTAATCTACAATTAGTGTCGCCTTCAATTATTCCCCTTCGACCACCCCAGCCGCTTGCCACCTCAGGGCCTTTGCACCTGCTGTTCCTTGTACCTGGAAGCTCTTTGTTGAGGTATCTCTGGAGCTTTCTGTCTTCCTGCCTTCCAATGTCACCTTCTCAATGATCCTTTCCCAAACCAACTTATCTATCTAAAATTTTAACGCCTACCCCCACTCAGCATTGCCTATCTCGCCTGCTGCTTTATTTTTCTTCATAGTACTTATCTGAGATAACATCTCTTTTATTTACTTCTGGTCTCACTCACACTCTAGAATGGAAGCTCTGTGAGGACATGACTTGGGGCTTTGTTCACTGTTGTATTCCCTGAGGCCAGAACAAGGATCAGTAAATATTTGGTGAAGGAACGAACACACGCTAATACATCAAACACAGAAAATCCAAGAACGGGCTCCACAGAGCAGTTTCCGTTGTCGTTGTTTGGCCTGGATGCTCCTTGTTGGGGGAACCCCTGAAGTGCTTTCTGCCCAGCCAAGAGGGTTCCTCAGGGTGTATTTCCAAAATTACTGCTGAATTCAGCTGGGAGCCATTTAAAGCTTTTAAAGGGTATAAGTGGCAATGATATAAGTACATAGAACCTCCATGGTTGACCACCTCCTTAAATTGACCTAATTTTCCTTTTTTATTTTTTTCTTTTATTAAGAGACAGAGTCTCACTTTGTCACCCTGGATAGAGTGCCATGGCATTATAGCTGACAGCAACATCCAGGTCTTGGGCTCAGGCGATTCTCTTCCCTCAGCCTCCTGAGTACCTGAGACTACCGGCGCCCGCCACAACGCCCAGCTATTTTTTTGTTGCAGTTTGGCCCGGGCCAGGTTTGAAACCACCACCCTCAGTATCTGGGGTCGGGGTCCTGCTCACTGAGCCACAGGTGCCGCTCTAAGTTGACCTAATTTTCAAAGACATGCACCACATGTATGTATGTATCAGTACACTAGGCCTAGTTCTTTAGGACCACCTCCATATGTTGACCAGTTTTTTTGTTGCAGTCCCTTGGGTGGTCAACTGACAGAGCTTTCACTCTATTTTATTTTTATTCTTATTTCTTTATTTGAGACAGAGTCTCACTTTGTCACCCAGTGTAGAGTACCTTGACATCCTAACTCACAGCAACCTCAAACTCTTGGGCTCAAGAGCTTCTCTAGCTTCAGCCTTCCTAATAGCTGGGACTACAGGTACCCGACACAATGCCCAGCTATTTTTTCTTGTTTAGCAGGCCTGGGCCGGATGCGAACTGACTGGCCCTAGAGTATGTGGCCGACGCCCTAACCACTGAGCTAAGCCTTATTTATTTTTTTTTCTTGAGACACAAAACATATAAAAAAAAACCCAGCCTGGGGCGGTGCCTGCGGCTCATGGAGTAGGGCCCAGGCCCCATATAGCAAAGGTGGCAGCTTCAAACCCGGCCTCTGCCAAACTGACAAAAAACAGAAGAATAGCTGGGCGTCCCGGTGGGCGCCTGTAGTCCCAGCTACTTGAAAGGCTGAGGCAAGAGAATCGCCTAAGCTCAGGAGTTGGAGGTTGCTGTGAGCTCTGTGACGCCATGGCACTCTACCAAGGGCAATAAAGTCAGAGAGGGTAAATGGTTGCATCACACTTATGGTGCACCTTAGAAGGGACAGGTGAAACCTACTAAATTCAAAACACAAATGTTTTCACACAATGAACGAGAAAATCCCATGAAAATTATGTCGAACATTTGGATGAAAATATTTCAGATTGTATATGAAGCCCGCAACTGTACCCCATGATTGCACTAACGTACAGAGCTATGACTTAATAAAAAATAAAAATAAAATAATAATAATAAAATAACCCAGCCTTAAAAATATATATATATAAATAATAATAATAACCCGGCCTTAAAAAAAAAATAAAGGAGCAGTGCCTTTGGCTCATGGAGTAGGGCACAGGCCCCATATACCAAAAGTGGCGGGTTCAAACCCGGCCTCGGCCGAACTGCAAAACAGAAAAATAGCCCGGTGTTGCGGTGGGTGCCTGTAGTCCCAACTAGTCAGGAGGCTGAGGCAAGAGAATTGCCTAAGCCCAGGAGTTGGAGGTTGCTATGAGCTGTGTGACGCCAAGGCACTCTACTGAGGGCGATAAAGTAAGACTCTGTCTCTACAAAAAAAAAAAAAAAAAAAAAACTATTTTTAAATGTAAATATAATATCTTATAGCCTGTGTGGAAAGCTGAGAGTTTTAACAAGTGGCATGTGCCTTGAGAGAGGGCAGGATAGGGTGTTCAATCAGTCATCTTTTAATGCAGTGTCCCTAGTAAAGAGGTACTGGGATTTTTTCCTGGTTGTATGTTGCTATAATCTTCCAAATCAAAGCCATTTCTCCTGTCCAAGATTATTCCTATTAAACAGTTTTAACTAACCTTTTTTTTTTTGGTGACAGAGTCTCACTTTGTCATGCTTGGTAAAGTGCCATAGCGTCACCGTTCACAGCAACCTCAAACTCTTGGGCTCAAGCAATTCGTTTTTTTGTTTTTTTATTAGAGACAGAGTCTCACTTTGTCACCCTCAGTAGAGTGCTGTGGCATCATAGCTCACAGCAACCTCCAACTCCTGGGCTTAGGCAATTCTCTTGCCTCAGCCTCCTGAGTAGCTGGGACTACAGGCGCCCACCACAATGCTGGGCTATTTTTGTTGTTGTTGTTTGGCTGGGGCCAGGTTTGAACCTGCCACCCTCAGTATATGGGGCCCGCGCCCTACCCACTGAACCACAGGCACCACCCCGACTCAAGCAACTCTCTTGCTTCAGCCTCTGGAGTAGCTGGGACTACAAGCACTACCACAACGCCCTGCTATTTTTAGATAAAAGTGTCACTCTGGCTCAGGCTAGTCCGGAACCTGTGAGTTCGGACACTCCACCTGCCTCGGCCCCCCAAGTGCTAGGATTACAGGCGTGAATCACTTTGCCCCATCTTAACTAACCTTTTATAAAAAAAAAAAAGTCATCTGCCTTCCCATCCATTTTATTCAATTTTTTCATAGCATGCATTACCTTCTAATATACTATAAACTTTATTTATTATGTTATTATTCATTGTGTCTCTTCTCAACTAGATTGTAAGCTCATAAAGGCAGGGATTTGCTTGCTTTTGTTCACTGTCATATATAAATTCCTGGCATACAGTACACATTTAATAAATATATGTTGAATGAATAAATGGAATACCACTTTAGCTACCATTGAAGTTCTCTGGTCCCCATTATACCAACAATCCTGGAAATAGGTGTCTATACTGACAGTCAAGGTTAACATCAGTGATAGATCATATCGATGTACCTTTAATATGATGTGGTAATAATGGTACTTTATTTATCATCTTTGTGATCTTCCTTCCAGAAATTCCTAACCCTTAACCCCTGTCTCATATGAAAAAACCATTAGACAATCACAAACTCTCCAAAATATCTCAAAAGACTTGTTAAAATTATCAACATAATCAAAGACAAGAAAATTCTAAGAAACCATTACAGCCAATAGAACCTAAGGAGACATGATAACTAAATATAATGTGATATCGTGGATCCTGGATGGGATCACACAACAGAAAAAAGAACATTAGGTTAAAAAAAAAGAAATCTGAATAAAGTATGGACTCCAGTTAATAATAAACACTGATTCATTAAGTTGAAACAAATAACCTTTCTACTTTCTCAGGAACCTTGCCTCATCAGTTATCTTCTCTCTCTTACTCCCCTCTCCTCGAATCTGGGTTGGTTTGGGGGTATTTTCTTAACCAAAATAATGTAATAGGCTCGGCGCCTGTGGCTCAAGTGGCTAAGGCGCCAGCTACATACACCTGAACTGGCGGGTTCGAATCCTGCTCGGGTCCACCAAACAATGACAGCTGCAACCAAAAAATAGCCGGGCATTGTGGTGGATGCCTGTAGTCCCAGCTACTCAGGAGGCAGAGGCAGGAGAATCGCTTGCGCCCAGGAGCTGGAGGTTGCTGTGAGCTGTGACACCATGGCACTCTACGCAGGGTGACAGCTTGAGGCTCTGTCTCAAAATAACAATAATAATAATAATAATAATGTAGCAGAAGACACACTCTGGGATTTATAAGCCTAGGTCATTGCAGCTTCCACCTGAGCCTCTTAGAACACTCATTCTTGGACCCTTGAGATAGCATGTAACAAGCCTCTCTAACCTGAGTCTGTCATTGTGGGAGGAGACCCCAGTTAGCAAAGTGAAGATGCTATCTGGAGAGAGAGATGGCCAACCTGCCTCCAACTACTATAGTCCCTCCTCTTCCTTTCCCCAAACCCAAAACCAAAATAACCTGACCCTTTTGCAGTGTTCCTTAAATCAGTAAATGGCACCATCATCCATCCATTCGTACAAGCCAGAAATTAGGAAATAATCTTTGTTATGTTCTCTTTCTCATCTTCATGGGCAACTCATTGTGAAGCCCTACCATTTTTTCCATCTAAATATGACTTAGAACCTGTCTGTTCTTTCTTGTTGTCTACTACTTTATCATCTCTAAATTACTGTCTTTTCTTTTCTTTTTTTTTTTTGAGACAAAGCCTCAAGATGTTGCCCTGGGTAGATTGCCATGGCGTCACAGCTCACAGCAACCTCAAACTCTTGGGCTTAAGGGATAATCTTGCCTCAGCCTCCAGAGTAGCTGAGACTATAGGTGCCCACCACAAAGCCCAGTTATTATTTTTTCTTTTAGAGGCGGGGTCTTGCTCTTGCTCAGGCTGGTCTCAAACCTGTGATCTCAGGGCAATCTACCTGCCTCAGCCTCCCAAGTGCTGAGATTACAGAGACGAGCCACCATGACCAGCTCTACTATCTTTTCTTAGGTATAGTAAAAGCCTGCTAATTGATCTCCCTACTTTGACTTTTGCCCCTTATCCAATTCTTTTTATAGTCAGTTGTGGCCTTTTTCACTTTTAAACTTTTCAATGATTCCTATTTTTCTTAGGATAGGACATTAATATAGCTTTTGAGGCCCTGCAAAGCCTGGCCAATCTACCTCTTCAGCCTCGTGAAATTCTCTACTGCTGTCTGAGCTCCAGCTGTCCTGGTTCTCTTTTATCCTTCATATGCTCTATGCTTCATCCTGTCCCAGGATCTTTAAACATGCTTCCCTTCTCTGCTTGGAATGCTTTTTCTCCCTCTTCACCTGGTTAACTCAAATGCACTTTTCAGATCTCTGAGCAAGTTTTGCTTGCTCAGGAGAACTTCCCTAACCTCATAGCTCTGTGCACCTCTCCTGCAGAACACTCATCACAGTTGTAATTTTACATGTATTCGAATGAATATTTGAATAACATGTGTCTCCCTAACTAGACTATAAGCTTCATGTAGCAGGCACCAAAGTTCTTTTGTTTGTTACTATGCCTACAGTACCTAATATAACACCTGGTACATGGGCGGCACCTGTGGCTCAGTGGGTAGAGCGCCGGCCCCATATACTGAGGGTAGCAGGTTCAAAACTAGCCCCGGCCAAACTGTAACAAAAAAATAGCCGGGCAGTATGGTAGGTGCCTGTAGTCTCAGCTACTTGGGAGGCTGAGGCAAGAGAATTGCCTAAGCCCAGGAGTTTGAGGTTGCTGTGAGCAGTGTGATGCTACGGGACTCTACCGAGGGTGATAAAGTGAGACTTTGTCTCTGCAAAAAAAAAAAAAAAAAATCTGGTACATACTAGGTGCTAAATATGTATTTTTTGAAGGAAGAAAGAGGAGAAAGCAAGAAAGAGATAAGCGGAGAAGTGGGGAAGAAGAGAAGCGATAGCAAGAGAGGGGAATCTCCTCCTGTGATTGGTTATTTATAAATTTTTATTCTCCTTGTGTTTCTAATAGACTTTGTTTTATGTATCTCTAATTCACATCATTATATGCATAAAGGCCCAGGACTGAAACATAGTATTGGTGAAGTATACCTTTTATCAATAATAAATATCTCTTTATCTCTTTTTCTTTCTTTCTTTCTTTTTTTGAGACAGAGTCTTACTCTGTCACCCTGGGTAGAGTACCATGGCATCAGAGCTCACAGCAATCTCAAACTCTTGGGCTTGAGCAATCCTCTTGCCTCAGCCTCCTGAGTATAGGCTCCCTCCACAATGCCCAACGCTCTTGCTCAGGCTTGAACTCCTGAGCTCAAGCAATCCACCTGCCTCAGCCACCCAGAGTGCTAGTGATACAGGACAAGTGGCATCCCAGCCAGCCCATGGAGCTGAGGGGGGCATGGACCTGCTGCCTCTGCGTTGATGATATTGGTGCGGTGAGAGCAAGCAGTGGAACCAGTAGGCTGGAGGGTGGGCACGGGGTCCCCATTTCCTAGGCCTAGGAACGAAAGGGATTGTAACCATTCATTTGTGACCCAGACATGTTGTTCCAGACATGTCTTAGACATGATGTCCCAGACATGCTAAATGTACCAAGGGCCAGCCATGTTCCAGACATGTCCCAGAGACGATGTCCCAGACATGCTAAATGTAACTACCAAGTGCCAGCCATGTTCCAGACTTCCCAGACATGCTAAATGTAACTACCAAGCCCCGTTAAACGTAACTACCAAGGGCCAGACATGTTCCAAACATGTCCCAGACACACTAAATGAAACTACCAAGAGCCCCATGAGACTATATATACCCCTAGCCAAAGAGCCTACAGACAGACAGATAGACAGAGCTTTTCTCTCCCAACTTGGGTTTTCTCTCTGCCAGGAGCTCTGGCACTTCTGTATTCTTTTCTGTAAATAAATCCTGTCTTACCACTGATCTGTGGTCTGGGGATTCATTCTTCGAATCACTGAGACCAAGAACCTACTTGAGTGAAATTCCGGTATCACTAGGATTATAGACGTGAGCCACTGTGCCCAGCCCCATTGTCTCTTTTAATACTGTTGGCTCTGAATTCTATTTTTGTCTGGTTTGAATATTGTTCCCGTTTGCTAGCATTTGGACAACTCCAAGTTTCACCATTTTCTCACTCATTATGTCTTGTATTCCACATGTTCCTCTATTTAGATACATTTTTCATTTTCTATAATACATACTTGAGTAGTTAATAGAGGTTCTGAATATGTCTGAAAGGTATTTTGAATATATTCTGAATATGTCTGAAAATCAGAACCTGAAAATTGAAGTTTTATTCCTTGTATTATTTCACACACACACACACTCTGCCCCTTCTCCATGCAGGGTAAATTGTTCTTTTTATTCATTTTTGTTCTTCTCTTTTATATTGTAGATTTTCTCCAAATGTAATCCTTTGCTATCTGTGCACATTTAGTGAATAAGTGACAAATCAGTTAGCAAAAATAACCTTGCTTGGGTATGCTCTTCAGTCACAATGGCCTGTGTTTCCTAGGAGGGCTGGCTGTCTCCTGAAGGGAAAGGCTTTATATCAGTGGGCTGGATGCCTTGACCTGTCAACTTCACATTAAGGTAAGTACAGAATAGACAGAAGGGCTGGTAGCCTCCTTCCTGTGAACTGTCAAAATAATTTAACTCAGCAGTAGAGGTTTTTAGTATATTTCTTTCCTGGCCAAAGCTGCTTGTCTTTTTCTGATTTTCCCTATATTTTCTGGAAGTCTGGATTATACCAAAGTATATTCTGGTTTTTTTTTACTAGGATCCCATGCTCACACTAGCAAACTTTTGAAGTAAACAGTTTACTTTCTTACTGTGAAGTTCTAGGTTTTAGCCTTAGAAAAAGTTGGAGGGGGGGCTCAGCTCCTGTGGCTCAATGGGCTAAGGCACCAGCCACATACACTTGAGCTGGCGGGTTTGAATCCAGCTTGGGCCTGCCAAACAACAATGACGGCTGCAACCAAAAAATGACCGGGCGTTGTGGTGGGTGCCTGTAGTTCCAGCTACTTGGGAGGTGGAGGCAAGAGACTCACTTGAGCCCAGGAATTGGAGGTTGCTGTGAGATGTGATACCATAGCACTCTATCCAGGGTGACAGCTTGAGGCTCTGTCTCAAAAAAAAAAAAAAAAAGTTGGGGGAAGGAGAGACAGGGCTGATCACAAAGGTGCCCAACCGGCCTTTCTTTTCCAAAAGTGATTTTTTTTTTTTTTTTTTTTTTTGTAGAGACAGAGTCTCACTTTATCGCCCTCGGTAGAGTGCTGTGGCGTCACACAGCTCACAGCAACCTCCAACTCCTGGGCTTACGTGGTTCTCTTGCCTCAGCCTCCCGAGTAGCTGGGACTACAGGCACCTGCCAGAATGCCCGGCTATTTTTTTGTTGAAGTTTGGCTGGGGCCAGGTTTGAACCTGCCACCCTTGGTATATGGGGCCAGCACCATACCCACTGAGCCACAGGCGCCACCCAGATCTCTACATCTTAATGGTCCTTCACCAGGAGTCCTTAGTAATCAGAAGTCTACCCTGGAAGAGGACCTTTCCTCTTGCCTCTCTGAGTGAGCCCTGGTGAGTCTCCTTGTTTCAGGCAAACTGACATAAGAAAATGACTTGGGTCAATTTAGATCAAGATGGCAGCCTAAGCACTTTTAAGGTTGTACCCATTCTTCCCTCTCCAGAGCCCTTAAAACATCACAATAGCAAAAGGAACAAGAGTGGTATAATTAAAGGAAAGCATACCATTAGTAGTCCAGAAAAAGTGAAGAATCTTTTTTTTTTTTTTTTAATTTGTGATAGTCTCAAGGTGTCGCCCTGGGTAGAGCGCTGTAGCATCATAGCTCACAGCAACCTCCAACTGAGGCTCAAGCAATCCTCTTGCCTCAGTTTTTTTATTTCTTAGTAGAGATGAGGTGTCTCACTTTTGCTTAGGGTGGTCTTGAACTCACAAGCTCAAGCTATCTACTTGCCTTGGCCTCCTCGAATGTTAGGATTACAGGTGTGAGCCAATATGCCTGACAAGTGAAGAATCTCTTGAGGATAGAAATCAGTTAGAGGGCAGTGCCTGGGGCTCAAAGGAGTAGGGCGCCGGTCCCATATGCTGGAGGTGGCACATTCAAACCCAGCCCCGGCCAAAAAGAAATCAGTTAGAATCAGGTTCGGCACCTGTAGCTCAGTGGCTAGGGCGCTGGCCACATGCACCAGGACCAGTGGTTTTGAAGCTGACCCAGGCCTGCCAAACAACAATGACAACTACAACAACAACAAAAAAGCCAGGCATTGTGGTGGGGGCCTGTAGTCTCAGCTACATGGGAGGCTGTGGCAAGAGAATCACTGAAGCCCAAGAGTTAGAGGTTGCTGTGATCTGTGACAGCCCTCTACTGAGGGTGACATAATAAGACTCTGTCTCAGAAAAAGAAAGGGCAGCGCCTATGGCTCAAAGGAGTAGGGCTTTGGCCCCTTATGCCAGAGGTGGTGGGTTCAAACCCAGCCCCTGCCAAAAACTGCAAAGAAAAAAATTCTATTTTTATGGCTTGGCACCTGTGGCTCAAGCGGCTAAGGCGCCAGCCATGTACACCTGAGCTGGCGGGTTCAAATCCAGCCTGGGCCCGCCAAACAACAATGACGGCTGCAACCAAAAAGAAATGGCCAGGCATTGTGGCGGGCGCCTGTAGTCCCAGCTACTTGGGAGGCGGAGGCAAGAGACTTGCTTGAGCCCAGGAATTGGAGGTTGCTGTGAGCTGTGATGCCACACCACTCTATCCAGGGTGACAGCTTGAGGCTCTGTCTCAAAAAAAAAAAAAATCAGTTAGAATCATATTGATGAGAGGATGAGGAACTCTGTCTAAAAGCTGTAAGAGAAAATTGGAATTGGAAATACAGAGAAAATCAAATTTCATAATGAATAAATACACAAAGTGGGGGGACCCTCCTGGTTAATTAAAGAATTGCTTTGAAATAGCTGGGCGTTATGGCAGACGCCTGTAGTCCCAGCTACTCGGGAGGCTGAGGCAAGAGAATCGCCTAAGCCCAGGAGTTGGAGGTTGCTGTGAGCTGTGCGACGCCACAGCACTCTACCGAGGGCGATAAAGTAAGACTCTATCCCTATTAAAAAAAAAAAAAAAAAAACACGTAGAGATCTAGCATCTGCTTATCAGTGCTTCAGAGAGATCCAGGCTGCAGCTAGCATATGGCAAATTAGAAAGGGGCATGACCCTCAGAGCAGAGACACCCCTTCAGATAGGCCAGTTACAAAAAGCTTGCCTTTCTCTACTGTTCCTGGCTTCCCTGCATTAGCAAACAAGGCTTGGTTAACTAGCGGAGTACAGTCTAGATTTTATTCCTCTGCACAGACTCTTGTGCAGGGAACAGCATGCTGAACCACATATAGAGTATGGTAACCCCTGCCAGTGCCAACGACAATACCCAAAGACAAGGCCTCTAGTCTCTGGGGCTTCTCTCAACTCCACTCACAGGTCTAAAAGGTCAGGTTGAAGCTTAGAGAGACTTTTTTTTTTGAGACAGGATCTCAAGCTGTCACACTGGGTAGAGTGCTGTGGCATCATAGCTCACAGCAACCTCCAACTCTTGGACTCAAGCGATCCTCTAGCCTCAGTTTTTATATTTTTAGTAGAGACAGGGTTTCACTTTTGCTCAGGCTGGTCTCGAACTCATGAGCTCAAGCTATCCACCTGCCCTGCCCTCCCAGAGTGCTAGGATTATAAGCGTGTGCCATTGTACCCAGCCAAGACTTTTCTAAAAGTAGGCCTAACAGGGGCCTTTGTTCCCTAACATCTACTGCACCAAAAGACAGACCTCTGACCTCCCTAAGCCCTTGCAGAGACGACAATGCAGAACAGCCCAGAGATCATCCTTCCAACAACCAAAGAACTCTGGTTTTAAAAACTAAGGACTGTGGCTCAGTGCCTATAGCTCAGGGGTTAGGGCACCGGCCACATACACAAGGGTGGGCAGGTTGGAAACCAGCCCCAGCCTGCTAAACAATAATGACAACTACAAAAAAAAAAAAATAGCTGGGCCAGTTGTGGTGGGTGCCTGTAGTCCCAGCTACTTGGGAGGCGGAGGCAAGAAAATTGCCTAAGCCCAAGAGTTTGACGTTGCTGTGAGCTGTGACACCATGGCACTCTACCCAGGGTGACATAGTGAGACTCTATCTCAAAAAAAAAAAAACTAGGAGCTAGGCGCTGTGTCTTATGCCTATTATCCTGGCACTCTGGGAGACCAAAGCATGTGGATTGTCTGAGCTCAGGAGCTGGAGAATAGCCTGAGCAAGAGTGTCTCTAAACAGAGAAAAAAAGGAAAAAAAAAAAGAAAGACTAGGCCTCCTCACTGGGGCTTCTCATATAATCACATCTAACACCAAGAGGAGTCTTTAATGCAAATGCCACCAACAGCTCTGAGACCATCAACCACCATTAGGCCTCTGCAGGAATTGCCCTCAGGAACTACAAACAAGGTCTCTATTGGTCATGATATACCCTCTTCCCCACAACTTACCCTCCTCACCAAACTGAGCAATCAGCACATCCACTAAAAGGCAAATACCTATATTTATATTTTTTAAACAAAAATGAGATTTGTCAATAGATAATTGAGGTACAATTTGTTTAATTTCCCATTTAATGTATCACAGACACCTTTCAGATAGGTATACACAGTTCTATCACTTTTTTTTTTTTTTTTGAGACAGAGTCTCACTATGTCACCCTCAGTAGAGTGCTGTGGTATCACAGCTCCCAGAAACCTCCAACTCTTGGGCTTAAGCGATTCTCTTGCCTCAGCCTCCCAAGTAGCTGGGACTACAGGTGCCCGCCACAATGCCCAGCTATTTTTTGTTGCAGTTGTCATGGTTGTTTAGCTGGCCCGGGCCAGGTTCAAGCCTGCCATCCTTAGTGTATGTTGCTGGCACCATAACCACTGTGCTACGGGCACCAAGGCCCATCACTTTCTTTTTAATGCATGTACCATAATTCATTAAGAATCTCTTACCTTCCCCCCAATTCTATCCTCCTCATCCTCTCAATAGGGTAATGGCCACTTATAGACAAATTATTATATTTACAGCATTATGATTATGTTTAAATAATCAATTGATGAGCCAAGTAGAATATTATGATTACAATTCTTTTCCTTTTTTGTGTGTGTATGACTGTACAATTAATGGCTTCCTGAGCTACTTTATTTAACAAAGGGCTTCAAGACAAAGCAAAATTTCTTCTATCACTTCCAAATGCCCTGCCAGTTGTTCTGAACTCCTCTTCTGTGAAAATCAGTAATACTTCACCCAGAACTATATCATCCCTCTTGCTAATAGTTTAGTGTCTAAACAGGAAGGTCAGTCCCTGTTACAGGTAACCCATTCCTTAAAGTCCTGGGAATGGCGCTAGCTGCAATGAGTGGCCACACAGATCTGGTCTGGATGGGGGAAGAATTTGGACACAGGGCCCCTGGCTTGGACCAGATGCTCCCAGACTCAGCAAGCAGCATGGAATGTCCTCGTTATTTATAAATGCTGTCCCAAAACAAGGCTGTGTTTAACTTAAAAGCCAAGCCTTCTGCTCATATCCCTGGATACGAATGATTTTCTTAAAATTTGTATTATTCTAACCAAAAGGATGGTTATTAAAAATAAACCAAGAGATATCCAGAAACAGTTTTTTTATGAAAGTTTGGCACAGGAGGAATTCCAATATGATGCAACTATCTCAACATATTCTTTTATCTAAGGAGAATGCAATTTTATCACAGCCCCTTCCATAAGCCCTCCTGAAATCCCTTCAGCAGACAGCACTCCAATTCAGAGACCAAAGTGAAAATATCTTTGAAAACAGTGATGTTCTGGCCAGGTGCAGTGGCTCACGCCTATAACCCTAGCACGCTGGGAGGCTGAGGCAGGTGTGTTGCCTGAGCTCACTGATTCAAGACCAGCCCGAGTAAGAGCGAGATCCCATCTTTAAAAATAGCTGGACGTTGTGGTGGGTTCCTGTCGTCCCAGCTACTTGGGAGGCTGGGGCAGGAGAATAGCCTAAGCCCAAGAGTTGGAGATTGCTGTGAGCTGTGACGCCACAGCACTCTATCGAGGGCAATATATTGAGACAATGTCTAAAAAAAAAAAAAAAAAAAACCCTTTCCTTAAACCATCTTAAATTTCTGGAGATTTGTTCATATTTAATAGTGAGACACTAAAAGCTGACTGGAAGTTCTGAATGCTTGAGAAAAGGGGAAGACTTTGATGTATGGTGATTGGATGACAGGATGGTTTTTGGGTGGTTCAGTTCTCCAGGGAAGGATAGTTTAAATTTCTTTTTTTAAAAAAATTAATTTTATTTTTATATTTTTAAAACTAGTCAAATGCAGTAGTGAGAAGGGCAGAAACTGTAACTGACTTGCAACCAATCAAGTTAGGTAACTCACTACCTTCGGACCAGCTGAATAGTTTGAATTTCTTATCTGAAATATAAACTGAGCTGTTTATATTCCAGAAACTAGATGTGGAAAGTAGAATACCAGACTTTCATACATTCACCCTATTTTTAGTCTAGCATACTCTACTACCCCTATTTGTCTCCAAGTCTATAACCTCTCTGGTTCATTCTCATTTATTTGTATTTTAGCCTATTTTTTAAAAATTGTAATTGATGGCGGTGCCCGTAGCTCAGTGGGTAGGGTGCTGGCCACATACACCAAGGCTGATGGGCTCGAATCCAGCCCGGGCCTGCTAAACAACAATGACAACTGCAACAACAACAACAAAAATAGCCAGGTGTTGTGGCAGGCGCCTGTAGTCCCAGCTACTTGGGAAGCTGAGGCAAGAGAATTGCTTAAGTCCAAGAGTTTGACATTGCTGTGAGCTGTAACACCATAGCACTCTACCCACTGACAACTTGAGACTCTGTCTCAAAAAAAATTTTTTTAATTGATAAATAAGAAATGAGAAAGCATGGGCGGCTCCTGTGGCTCAGCAAGTAGGGTGCCAGCCCATATACTGAAGGTGGCGGGTTCAAGCCCGGCCTCGGCCAAACTGCAAAACAAAACAAACAAAAAAAATAGCCGGGTGCTGTGGCGGGCGCTTGTAGTCCCAGCTACTAGGGAGGCTGAGGCAAGAGAATCGCTTAAGCGCAAGAGCTAGAGGTTGCTGTGAGCTGTGTGACGCCACGGCACTCTACCCAGGGCGATAAAGTGAGACTCTGTCTCTACAAAAAAAAAAAAAAATGAGAATGCACAAATCCTAAGTGTGCACAATTCGATAAATGTTCACAAACAGAACTTGGTCAGTTTCAGGCCTACAAATAATAGACCTTTTTTGCCTGGGTAACATACACCAAGAACAGAATAGTCCATAGTATATTATGAGTACTTCTACTGGTGCTAGCTAATATCATTTAGTAATCTGTTCACCTCCTTCTCACATAAATCATACTTCCATATAACACTTATCTCCTCGTTTCATTGAAAGTAGAGTCTACATCCCAGTTTTTCAATTTTGTTACTGTTTTCAGGTGATTTCTGTACTTTCCTATCATCCTTACAAAATTAAAAAAAAAAATTGTTGTTGTTGCCCAGGCCAGAGTGCTGTGGTGTCAACCTAGCTCACAGAAACTCAAACTCCTGGCTTAAAGCAATCCTCCTGTTTCAGTGTCCTGAGTAGCTAGTACTACAGCCGTGTGCCACCATGCCTGGAGATTTTTTTTTTTCATAGAAAAGTCAGGGGAGTGTTTCACCATGTTGCCCAGGCTTGTTTCAAACTGTTGGGATCAAGCAATCCTCACTCTTCAGCCTCTCAAAGTGCTGAGATTACAGACATGAACCACTGTGCCTGGATATTTCTTTCACTTTTATACACCTTATTTCATTTCCTTGTCTTATTGCCTTTTCTGCTTCAGGAAACAGGAAGCTAAGGCAGGGTATGGTGGCTCATGCCTGTAATCCTAGCACTCTGAGAGACCAAAGCAAGTGGATTGCCTGAGCTCAGAAGTTTAAGACCAACCTGAGCAAGAGTGATACCCTGTCTCAAAAAAAAAAAAAAATTGCCAGGTGTTGTGGCAGGTGCCTGTAGTCCCACCTACACGGAAGGCTGGGGCAAGAGGATCACCTGAGCCCAAAACTTTGAGGTTGCTGCGAGCTATGATGCCACAGCACTCTCACAATGGCAAAAAGTGAGATTCTGTTAAAGAAGAAGACAGAATAAGAAGAACAAAGTAGGAGGAGGAGGAAGAAGAAGGAAGGAAAGAAGAAAGAAGAAGCAGCAGGAGGATCACTTAAGACTAGGAATTTAAATTTACAGTGAGCTATGATCAGGCCAATGTACTCCAGTCTGGGCAACAGAACAAGACCGTATCTCCAATAACAAACAAACAAACAAACAAAAAGAAATCAAATAAATAAATCTAAAAGAAGGAAAGAGAAAAAAGAATAATTATTTGCAGATGATCTGATTAGACACATCAAGAATCCAAAAAGTGGGCTCAGTGCCTGTAGCTCGGCAGCTAGGGTGCTAGCCACATAACACCACATACACGGAGCTGGGGGTTCGAACCTGGCCAGGGCCTGCCAAACAACAAGGACAGCTACAACAACAATAACAAAAAATAGCTGGGCTTTATGACGGGCACCTATATTCCTAGCTACTTGGGAGATGGAAGCAAGAGAATCATTTAAGCCCAAGAATTGGAGGCTGCTGTGAGCTGTGACGCCACAGCACTTCCCCGAGGGTGACAAAATGAGACTTCGTCTCAAGAAAAAGAATCCCAAGAAGTGCAATTTAAAACTAAGAAGTCTACTTTTGCAAGTGTTGAGACTGCAGCCTCTGGCACGATGCTGCCTCTGTTCCGCTGTGTGCCCAGTGCCCTAGGCCCCACAGCTGCCAGCCGCCAGGGCACCTGCCCCGCTGCTCCAGCAGCTTACTGCAGCTGGCACCCTGGCCCTTCTGATTGATCTGCATGCACAGCAGCTAGGCCTGCTACGGCCTCCTGGGCCCCGCACCTATGGCTGTGGCTGTGGGGCAGTGCACACCGAAGGGGACAAAGCTTTTGTTGAATTTCTGAGTAGTAAAATTAAGAAGAAAAAGAAAATCCAGAAGCTTAAGTCCCTTCCCAAGATGTCTGGAGGTTGGGAGTTGGAAGTGAATGGGTCAGAAGCAAAATTAGCATGGAAAGTTGCTGGGGAAAAGATCATTGTCACTTTCAACATTAAGAACAGTTTCCCACTAACTTATGATGGGTGAAGAGGAGCCCTCACAAGGGCAGAAGGTTGAGGAACAGGAGTCTGAACTGATGTCAACTCCTAATTTTGTGGTTGAATTTATGAAGAATAAAGGCAAGAAGGCCTTGTGCTGGACTACCACTATCCAGAGGATGAGGCTGGACAAGAAGAGGAGGCTTAAAGTGACATTTTTCTGTATCAGGGAAGTTAGCTTTCAGTCCACCAGCGATTCTGATTGGAAGGACACTCATTACACACTCAACACAGATTCCCTGGACTGAGCCTTGAATGACCATCTAATGGATTTCCTTGTAGTCCAAAGGGTGGACAACACTTTTGCAGATGCCTTGGTAAAACTCAGCACAGCCCTGGAACACCAGGAATACATTACTTTTCTCCAAGACCTCAAAAGTTTTGTCAATAGCCAGTAGAGCATACAGAGACACTGAAAGCCTTACTTTTATGGTGGGCTTTGGCCAGTGAACAAATCCCACTCTACAGCCAGACACATGTGCTTTGAAATGGTTATCATCTTACTATCATGGGAAAAAAAACAGTACATGCAAATTATTTCTTTTGCATTAACTTACTATTCATTTAGCTTTTTTCTGTACAAAATTAGATTTTTGGGCTCGGCGCCTGTGGCTCGATGGCTAAAGCGCCAGCCACGTACACCTGAGCTGGAGGGTTCGAATCCAGCCTGGGCCCCCCTAACAACAATGACGGCTGCAACCAAAAAATGGCCAAGCATTGTGGCGGGCGCCTGTAGTCCCAGCTACTTGGGAGGCTGAGGCAGGAGACTCGCTTGAGCCCAGGAATTGGAGGTTGCTGTGAGCTGTGATGCTATAGCACTCTATCCAGGGTGACAGCTTGAGGCTCTGTCTCAAAAAAAAAAAAAAAATTAGATTTTTGTATAACATAATGATAGACAATAAAATTGGTTTATCTCCTCAAAAAAAAAAAAAAACTAAGAAATACATGTAGCAGACATCTGCTGTTTTGCTTTACTCAATATTCCTTACTCCTAGTAATAGCACTCCACACTCCTCTTCCTTTGGAAATCTGATCCTCCTTCACTGTCCTTTTAATAGTATTGGTGGGATAGGCAATCACAATATCTCCACCCTATCCCATAGTGAGGTACTTAACCCAGGAGGCACTAATCATTATATCAAAACCCCCTGGACCCAGTAGCAATTATAAAGGTAGACATGAGATCCAGGGGCAGAGATATAAGACTTCCCTTGGAATTTTCCAAATCAGAGGTAAAAACTAACTTTCTCTTTTCTTTGGATCTTGAACTGTAAGAGTGTGACCCCAGAGCCATTGATTGGTAGAGATACCAATCAGAGAGAAGTTGAAATGAGAGACAGAATGAAAGCCTAGATACTGAGTCCCTGGATCCTGTTAGGTCTATGATCTTCCCTGTCCTTCCCAGTCACATTAACCAATAAATCCATTTTCCTTTTAGGCTTATTAAGTTAGGTTTCTCCTTATTAACACAAGCTGGAAGTAAGATAAATATACAGAACCCCATAGCTTTCATTTTTTTTTTTTTTTCAGTTTTTGGCCGGGGCTGGGTTTGAACCCGCCACCTCTGGCATATGGGGCCAGCGCCCTACTCACTGAGCCACATGCACTGTCCTAAAGATGGGACAGTTTTTTTTTTTTTCTTTTTTTCAGTTTTTGGCCAGGGCTGGGTTTGAACCCACCACCTCTGGCACATGGGCCCGGCGCCCTACTCACTGAGTCACAGGTGCCGTCCCATTTTTTTCTTTTTTTAACTAATGTAAATAGCTCCCTTTTATTTTCCAACAATTTATTATAAATATTTTTAAACATGCAGTAAAGTTTAAAGAATTTTACAGTGAACACCAATATACTCACCACCTTGATTTTATTTATTATTTTGAGACAGAATCTCACTTTGTCAACCCTCGGTAGGGTGCTGTAGCATCACAACTCACAGAAACCTCAAACTCTTGGACTTGAGCAATCCTTTTGCCTCAGCTTCCCGAGTAGCTGGGACTACAGGTGCCTGCCACAACACTGGGCTGGTTTCTCTATTTATTTATTTTTAATATTTTTATTTGTATTTTTATTTTTTAGATAGAGTCTCACTTTGTCACCCTTGGTAGAGTCCTGTGGGGTCATAGTTCCCAGTGACCTCAACCTCCTGGGCTTAAGCGATCCTCTTGCCTCAGCCTCCCAAGTAACTGGGACTACAGGCGCCCATCACAATGTCTGGCTATTTTCAGAGATGAGGTCTCTCTCTTGCTCAGGCTGGTCTTGAACCATTGAGCTCAGGCAATGCACCCGCCTCAGCCTCCCAAGAACTGGGATTACAGGCATGAGCCACTGCACCTGGCCCTGGTTTCTCTATTTTTTAGACAGGGGTCTTGCTTTGCTCTGTCTGGTCTCATCCTGAGCAGTCCACTCACCTTGTCCTCCCAGGGTGCTAAGATTACAGGCATAAACCACCACATCCAGCCCACCACCTGGATTTTACAATTAACATTCTATTGCTGTATTCCAATAACTGTCTCTTATTCTAGCAATAACAGAAATAGAAACAGAAAAAATATATACGTGTACTACATATACCCCATTCACAACAGTGGAATAAAGTATGTGTGAAACACCAACAGGCACAAACAAAGCTGCAACAAAACTCTGCTCTCTCTCGACAAAGAAACAGAAAAAGAACAATACATTAAATTTTAGATAGCTGATCTAAAATAGCTGATAGCAAAAGCAACAGAAAAAACTGTGAACTCTATTGGGTGCTTGTCATACTATTCAGGTGACAAGTACACTAAAAGCCCAGACATCATCACCATACAATACATCCACATAACACAAAACTGCTTGTATCCCTCGATCTACAGAAATTTTTAAAAATAATAGAAAAACTGTGGTCTCACCCTCACCCACACCAGCAATGGCCTAGTTGGGGAGCCCAGACCTCCACCCTGAGAAGGCTGCAACAAGGAGTCCCTCCTCATCTTCCATTCCGAGTTTCTTCCCCTCTTTCAGCACAGCGGAGGCCACGAGGAACCTCTGACGTCGCTTCCACAAGGATGGGGTTAGCACCCCTCCATGGTAACAAGGCCACTCATCCCAGCGGTGTCAGTTTAGAAAGTGTGCAGCACACAACCTTGGCTGACTTGTTGATATCCCATAGATGATATTATTATAGATAGAATAACCCAGACTTTGAGAAACATATTGCCATAAGATCATTTTGAATCTTCAGGTTTGGAGGGCTACTTTTTGCTTTTGGCGCCAACTAGGCCCCTGTTAGTGGAGTGGGTTTTCCTTTGCAAGGATTGGTCATATCTGCTGTCAATCATTCTCCAAACTGTTAATTTAAAGGAAAACTAGCCTCTGCCAGAAGACTAGATGGATAGTCGCTATAATTTAGCGAGCGTATTTTCTTCCCAGTTCTCTTATTTCAAAAGTTTGGATGTCAGGTACAACACAACGAATCCTCCAGTAACAGTGAGCAAACCGTTCTTTTCAAGCTGTGTAGACGCAATAAAACAACAACAAATCCTCCAGTAACGGTGAGCTCAATCATCCTTTTCAAGCTATGCAGATGGAACAAAATAACAACAAATTCTTCAGTAACAGTGAGCTAAACCATCCTTTTCAAGCTGTGTAGATGGAACAAAACAATGAGAAATCTTCCAGTAAGAGTGAGCTAAACCGTCTTTTTCAAGTTGTGTAGCTAGAACAAAACAACAAATCCTCCAGTAACCGTGAGCTAAACCATCCTTTTCAAGCTGTATAGAGGGAACAAAATAACTACAAATCCTCCTGTAAGGGTGAGCTACATTGCCTTTTTCAAGCTGTGTAGCTAGAACAAAACAATAACAAATCCTCCGGCAATAGTGAATAAACCTCGCTTTTCAAGCTGTGAAACGTGGGGTGGGTTTCATTTTGTAACTTACCAAAGGTGAGCCTGATTTCGGGGCACGAGACTCTACACAAAACCATATTTTTAGGTAATTTTAAGTTACTCTCAATGTTGGAAGAAGTTTCCTTATTCCCAGGCATTCAGAACAGGTATATTAAAAGTTATATCCTGGCGGCACCCGTGGCTCAGTGAGTAGGGCGCCGGCCCCATATACCGAGGGTGGCGGGTTCAAAACTGCCCAGGCCAAACTGCAACAAAAAAATAGCCGGGCTTTGTGGCCAGTGCCTGTAGTCTCAGCTGCTCGGGAGGCTGAGGCGAGAGAATCGCCTGAGCCCAAGACCTAGAGGTTGCTGTGAGCTGTGTGATGCCACGGCACTCTACCTAGGGTGACAAAGTGAAACTCTGTCTCTAAAAAAAAAAAAAATTATATGCTTTATTAACTTGTGATGTTGAGAATTTAAGGAAAAGTGGCTCAAAGGAGTAGGGCGCAGGCCCCATATGCCGGAGGTGGAGCGTTCAAACCCACCCTGGCAAAAACTGCAAAAAAAAAAAAAAAAAATTAAGGAAAAGCACATTAGATATATAGTTATCTAAGGAGAAAACTACCTGGCAAAATGGTGATCACAGGGGCCCTCAACAATCATACCACTGCAGTTTGATGAGGAGGGCAGAAAAAAAGAAAATTGGTGATCTGGTTCAAGATACATGCAAGATAGTACTTTGGATAAGCCCTAGAAATCGGAGGACACTTGGAAGGGAGTCTATTTTGTTGGCATTCAAACTGTTGGGATCAAGCCATTGTAATTTAAAAGACCATGTCAAACTTCTAGTTTAAGATATTAGCCTGAACAAATGTGTTTTCCTCCCAAATTAACTTCAAGTGAAAGAAGAAATATATAAGAATAGCACTATAATCACAAGGCATAACAAGGAAGGGTATTATTAGCAGACCCAAATTTTGAGAATTGTCTTGAAGATAACAGAACAAGTAGGATAAAATTGGTTGAGAATCCAGAGTCAATGAATTCTTAACACCATACAGATATGGGAAAAGGCTGTTGTAAAAGTGAATTCTTCATTTTCTAACATAGACCCAAAAGAGGATGTCACAGTCATCTGAATCGGAAGAAGAGAGTGATGATGGGTCCATGTCAGAAGACAACAGTAAGTTAACAGACTAATAAAACTTAGAGTTCATATTAAGTAATTGTTAACAATATATCTAGGAAGCTTGAGTAAATTATTCAGAAATAATTCCTGGGGAGGAGGGAGGAAAAAAAAAGAAATTGTTCCTAAGAAAATCAAGCATAACTAAACAATAAAAAAATAAGAAGGTGGAATTGGGGTCAGAGGATGGTGGCCAAGAGGGCACTCCTCCTTGTACTTTGTTGTTTCACAGTGAGAATTAATCCATTTAATATTTTAGCAAAAATTTTAAGGCTTGAAAATGGAGAAAGTGGGAGTGTATATTGGCATAACATTTCTGAGAGATAATGTGGCAACCTATTCAATTTTAAATATACCTTCCCCCGATCCAATTCTACATCTTCAAATATATGCTCAGCAATATTTGTATACATGCACAAAGATTTATGTTACAGGATGTTCATTGCAGAATATTTGTAGTCACAAAAAATAGGCTAATGGTTAGATAAAAGGTGGTATATCTTTACTGTGAAATATTATACTTCTCTTAAAAAGAATAAGGTAGATTTATATGTACTGTCATGAAAAGATCTCTAATATATATTAAATGAAAAAGTAAATCAAAGAGCTCTTCACTAATGATGCCTTTTTTTTTTAAAGTGCCAAAGCTGCCTATTTGTACATATACAAGTATATATACAAATGCTGAGGAAGGCAATGCACCAAACTTAATAGGGAAGGGAAACTTCCCAGCTTTTATCCTATATTCTTCTATATTGTTTTATTTTTTTCTTACAAGAAGAATATGTTTGTACATAATCTGTAAAAGTAAACAATACCAAAAGGTAATCATTAATAGAATGTAAATAGTGTATAGAATTTCCCATACACTAATAGTTGGAAAAAGGAACAAAGAAAATTCAGTCAATCCAGCAAAAGTAAGGTAAGGGGGGAAAGAAAACAATATTAAAGGGATATGATTATATATTTTTTAAAAAGAATAGGAGGGGCCTGGCTCAGTGGCTCACACCTGTAATCCTGGCACTCTAGGAGGCTGAGGTGGGTAGACTGCTAGAGCTCACAGGTTGGAGACCAACCTCAGCCAAAGTGAGAGCCCTGTCTCTAAAAATAGACAGGCATTGTGGCAGGCACCTATAGTCCCAGCTACTTGGGAGGCTGAGGCAAGAGAATCACTTGAGCCCATGAGTTTGAGGTTTCTGTGAGCTGTGACACCACAGAAAAAGTGCCACAAAGTGAGACTGTCTCAAAAAAAAAAAGGATAGGAATATGTGCATCCACATGTAAGAATACTATGCAACCCTTAAAAATAGTGAGGTAGATCTATATAGACTGACAAGGAAAGATGTCTATGATAATATATTAAGCAAAAAATAAATAAAGCCACAGAACAATTCATATAGTATGATCCACTTTTTAAAAAAATGGACAAAACTCTGGCTCGGTGCCAGTGGCTCAACGGGCTAAGGCGCCAGCCACGTACACCTGAGCTGGCGGGTTCGAATCCAGCCTGGGCCCGCCAAACAACAATGACAGCTGCAACCAAAAAAAATGGCCGGGCGTTGCTGTGAGCTGTGATGTCACAGCACTC
>CAUYON010107755.1:0-14272 GCA_963573935.1 Arctocebus calabarensis
GTTGCATCACAGCTCACAGCAACCTCCAATTCCTGGGCTCAAGCGAGTCTCTTGCTTCAGTCTCCCAAGTAGCTGGGACTACAGGCACCTGCCACAATGCCCAGCCATTTTTTGGTTGCAGCCATCAGTGTTGTTTGGCGGGCCCAGGCTGGATTTGAACCCGCCAGCTCAGGTGTACGTGGCTGGAGCCTTAGCCACTTGAGCCACAGGCACCTAGCCTACTTTTTTTTTTTTTTTTCTTTTTGGTTACAACCGTCATTGTTTGGCGGGCCCGGGCTGGATTCGAACCCGCCAGCTCAGGTGTACGTGGCTGGCGCCTTAGCACGTTGAGCCACAGGTGCCGAGCCTTTTTTTTTTTTTTTTTGAGACAGAGCCTCAAGCTGTCACCCTCAGTAGAGTGCTGTGGCATCACTGCTCACAGCAACCTCCAACTCCTGGGCTTAACTGATTCTCTTGCCTCAGCCTCCCAAGTAGCTGGGACTACAGGTGCCTGCCACAATGTTCGGCTATTTTTTGGTTGTCGTCATTGTTACTTGGTGGGCCCGGGCTGGATTCCATCCCGCCAGCTGTGGTGTATGTGGCTGGCACCTTAGCCACTTGAGCTATAGGCGTCGAGCCGACATGAATATACTTTTTTTGTCGGATTGCACTTGTGTTTTGGGGTTTAGTTTTGGTAACAGCTTTATTAAGATATAATTCACAGACCATACAATTCACCCATTTAAAGTTCCCAGTGCAGTGTTTTGGGGGAGGGAGGATTGTATACTTGAAGTTGTGCAAACATCACCACAATCAATTTTAGAACATTTTCATTGCCTCAAGAAAGAACGCTCACGGCTGGGCATGTTGGCTCACGCCTATAATCCTAGGACTCTGGGAGGCTGAGACAGCAGGGTGGCTGGGGCTCAGGAGTTGGAGAGCAGCCTGAGAAAGAGCAAGACCCGTCTCTACTAAAAATAGAAAGTGGTGGCACATGCCTATAGTCCCAGCTACTCGGGAGGATCACTTGAACCTGGAGTTCGAGGTCACTGTGAGCTAGGCTGATGCCATGGCACTATAGCTGGGACAAGAGAGCGAGTCTCCAGAAAAGAAAAGAAGGAACTGTCATACCCTCTAGAGGTCACCCTCGTTCCCTTCATCCCCCCGTCCAGCCCTACGGAACCATTAATCTACTTTTTACCCCCATAGTTCTGCCTATTCTGGACATTTCACATAAATTGAATACAAAATCATACAATATGTATTTTTGGTAATGACTTTTCACTTAGCCCAGTGTTTTCGAGGTTCATCCATACTGTGGATGCTGTGGATCAGTGGCCAAGTGCCACTCTCTTGTATGAAGATAGTACATTTTATCTATTTGTCAATTGATGGATATTGGGTGATTTCCATCTTTGGACTATTAAGAGTAATGTTGCTAGGAACATGTGTGTCCAAGTTTTGGAGTGGATGTGCATTTTCTTTTATGTTGAGTTTATACCTGGTAGTGGAATTGCTGATCACATAGTAACTCTCTGTTCAACCTTTTGAAGAACTAACAGACCGTCTTCCACATGGCTACTCCATTGTACCTTCTCACCAGCAGCATGGAGGATCCCAATTTCTCCGTGTCCTTATCAACACTTTCATTATCTGTCTTTTTATCATTAGCCATCTTGGTGGAAATGAAGTGGTTTCTCACGGGTTTTTAAAATTATTTATTTATTTATTTTTTGAGACAGGATCTCACTTAATCACCCTTGGTAGAGTGCCATAGCTTCACAGCTCACAGCAACCTCCAGCTCTTGGGCTTAGGTGATTCTCTTGCCTCAGCCACCCGAGTAGCTGGGACTACAGGCACCCGCCACAATGTCCGGCTATTTTTTGTTGCAGTTTGGCTGGGGCCAGGTTTGAACCCACCACCTTCGGTATATGGGGCCGGCGCCCAACTCACTGAGCCACAGGCACCGCCCACTTTCACAGGGGTTTTAATTTCCATTGTCCTGACGGCTAAAGATGTTGGACCACTGTCTTTGTCTTTTTATTGTGAGTTGTTAGAGACAAATCTCTTTCCAAATATGTAATTTGAAAATTTTTCCTCCTCTTTTATGTGTTGTAGTTTCACTTTCTTAATGATGTCCTTTCAAGAACAAATGTAGCTAATTTTTATGAAGTCCAATTTATCTATTTTTCTTTTTTGTTGTTTGTGCTTTGGTACATATTTAAGAAACACTACCCAATCTGAGGTGATAAAAATTTTCCCCTATATTTTCTTTTTAAGTTTTTATAGTTTTAGCTGTTAAATGTAACACAATGGCCCATTGTGAGTTAATTTTTGCATCTAGTGTGAGGTAAGGTACTCTTGGCCTTGATCCTCTTGAGACATGAAACTCCTCTTGGCCTTCAAGACTAGGTTTCTTTTAGTTTTCACCCATCTCACTTCAAACTCACTTAATTTCTACAAAAAAAGAGTTTCCTCTCCAATGTCATTGGGCCCCAGGTCTCTATTATAACTATTTGTTCAACTGTGACTGTCTAATTGTACAAGTGAGAAGAGAAATTTCCTCATCTGACTTTGTCTTCACCAAAGCCTCTGACAAAGTCTGAAACTCTGGGTATCATACATGTTTACAGCAAACTCAAAAATGAAATCACACAAAACTCTGAAAGTAGAACATAGAATGTGTACACATGTATGTATGTGTGTGGGGGGTAGATATAAGTTTATATATGTGTACACACATACATACATCTATATACAGCTATATAGCATGACTTCTTTCTATTCCTTATGTTTTTTATAATAAAGATATGTGAAATCCTAGGAAAGCATCTGTATTCAAGTAAAAGATGGAAAAGAGTTAAAACTTTTGGCAAGTAAATTATGACACTAATAACCTCTCTAGATTATGAGCTCTAATGCAAGCACTTAACTGAAAGCAACTTTTAATAAAAGGACCTATATGAATTTTGTATAAGATAAAGCTCAACAAACCTCCGATACTGATGCCCTACTCATCATCTAGTAAATTCTGAGCTCCTTTAGGGTAGGATCCATTTCTTGCATATCCCCAACAACAATGCCGGGGATGTAGCACACTTTAATTCTTTTATTTATTCAACCAACGTGTCTTGAGTAGCCACCATGTTCCAGAAACTATGCAACATGCTGGAAGATATAGAAGCAGCAAGAACATAATCATTGTCACCACACGCTACTGTTCAGTTGAAATAGTGACTATTTACTGGGAAAAATTAAATCTCTTGGTGTTCTTGACCAGCTACTTTTTTAGACACTCAATTCTAATGACAATAGCATAGAGTTTGAGCAATTTTTAAGGCAGCTGTAGAAAAATTAAGGACATATCAAAATGAATAGCTGTTTGATATTTGTGGGTACCTAGTTCAAACTCCGTAAAGAGTAAAGAGGTAAGTAAGACTCATCTGCTGACCTAAGTGTCAAAGTGAGTGAGAAATGGGGGTAGACAGATACTTATATAGATAACTCCAGTCCAAGGCAGGTCATGGGGAATGCTGTGTAGGAGGTTCAAGGGCGGGCAGGATTCTGACAAGAGCGTCGTGTTATCTAAGGGAGCTTTCTGCTCATGTCTGTCTGGCTGGCAACTTAGCTAGCAACAGCTGTATGAACAGACTCGAGTATCTGTGCCCCCTCCGACTGTTTTGTCCTCTTTGCAAGAATGAGATGCTGGTGGCTTAAGAGAGATCAGACCATGCTGAGGTGCCCATGAATGTGTAGGGTAAGACCTAGGTATGTGTGAGTTTTCAATTTACTCCAACATATGTGGGATCACCACCACTGGGCGGGAAGGAAACCCAGAGACCATCTTGTTCCAACATCGCTCCTGGTGCATCATTGTTTAATTGAGACTGTGTCCATCCATGTTCAAGGATAAATTTCCTTTAGCATCTACCTTCCAGAGGACCCGCGGACTTTAGTTACCCACCCTTAAAGGAAAAGTGGAAGAAATGAACGTTCAATTAAATATAACTCAAACAATCTGTTTTATCAAAGTAGGTTGATCATAAATCAGAAGACTAGGTGGAGTCTAAATTACATAAATGAGACAGGAACTTGGCAATGGCCCCATCTCGGCAAGCTGTCACGCCAGGTCTACATGAGGTCAATATGGTAATTCATTTCCTGAAATTACTTAATTCTGCTGTCTGTAACCAAACAGTTATTTATCTTCAAGTACAGGAGCACGTCACTTCAAGGTAAAATGGATATTTGGAAATCCAACTTTATACTCGAGTGAACTGTTACCGTACAGTACAACTTAACTCTTCTATAGACAAACATGTAGTAAACACTCAAAAAGTAGGATTCTGTCTCAAAAAAAGGAAGAAGAAGAAAGAAAGAAAAAGAAAAAATCCTTTGATGTTGCCTTTTCTGTAACATAGTAATTGTATGGGCTGAATAGTTCTCTACAAAAGAAAAAAGAAAATTCCCCCTATGGTCAGCAGATAATGTTTGCACTAAGGCAAGTTCCAAAAATTTGAGTGGTAAAAGTCTTTATGCTGCCAAGTCAGACTGCTGGAGGTCAATTTTAATTTCCTCTCAAATTATAGTAATTAATAATGGGGGTTGGGGGGACTTCCTCCTGTTATTGACCCAGGAATAAATGCAGGCTTGAAAAATAGCCAGAACAGATCTTCACAATGCTCTGAATTTTTCCTCTATGGCATCAATGTAAGCCTTATTCCAGATTTCTGGCAAAGCTCATCTCAGTTGCCTTTCTCCGGCAAAGTGGGCCTACGCACGCTGTAAAATAAACTCAGAGAATGTTCAGCAATCTGCTGATGGAGGTGCTTGCTAAGTGCACATCGCCCTCCCTCCGCAAGCTAAAGTGTGATCATTTCCCTGTTCACCTCATTTGCATTGTCTAATAAGAGATGCACAACCTCGGAACTAGATCTGAATCTATGAACTTACTAGATCTTTACAGCAAGAAGCCAGCTCCAGTCT
This sequence comes from Arctocebus calabarensis, assembly GCA_963573935.1. NCBI lineage: Eukaryota > Metazoa > Chordata > Mammalia > Primates > Lorisidae > Arctocebus > Arctocebus calabarensis. The sequence goes on from CAUYON010107755.1 coordinate 4,967, forward strand.
GGATGTGATTAGGGCTTGCATAGTCAATGAAACAATGTATCATATATATTATTTGAAGACTTTGATGAAATGCTTTATCTATTTATAAACATTCAAGTATGTATTCACTAACCATTTATCAAATATCAAGAAGGCAAGGTACGAACATTGCAGTTTGGTAGGAAGAGATAAACTTTATGTAGAATGAGGGGCTGGATGTGTTCTAAAGGAAATATATAGGGAGCGAAGTCTATTCTGTCTTGGACCAGAGGCTGTACTCTCAGTATATAAAAAAACATTGGGAGGAGAATCTAACCAGCTGGTCCTACAAACATTAGGCCTTAGTCAAACGTGAAGGCTTTCGGCCAGGCACAGTGACTCGCCCCTGTAATCCTGGCACTCTGGGAGCCTGAAGCCGGTGGATTGCTTGAGTTTGGGAGTTCAAGACCAGCCTGAGCAAGAACAAGATGCTGCCTTTACTAAAAATAGGAAAACTAGCCAGGTGTTGTGGTGGGTACCTATAGTCCCAGCTATTAGGGAGGCTGAGGCAAGAGAATTGCTCAAGCCCAAGAGTTTGAGGTTAAGTTATGCTACCAAAGTATTCCAGCATGAGCAAGACTCTGTCTTAAAAACACAACGACAGCAACAAAAACCATGAAGGTTTACAAAGGATGATATCTTTCACAGAGATACAAAACTGGTTTTCTTTTTAATTAAAAGTGTGTTTGGAATAACCGAGGTGGTGATTACACTGGACACTCTTTCCCATCCCGCCCCTCCAAAAAGAGAGATCTTACTTTATGCAATGCAATTGCATCATCCAGACTTTCTTGCTGTCTGTGCAAAGCTCACCTTTCTACATTATATGCTGCAGGTGAGCTAATGACACTCTCCCCTCCTCTCTTCTGAGGATGAAAATGACAGCTGTACCTAACACAAGGCATTGCCATCTGTATGCATGAGAGAAGCCAATTTAATTTTTAGGATAATAGGACTTTCTAAGCCTTCAAAGCTAAAGGCAAAGGGAAAAGAAAAATAAAAGGCCGTCTTAGGCTTGCTCAAATTCTGAACATGGTTTTTCTCTCTTCTGTAAATTATTAAGGTAATGGCAACTATCAATATCGCCATATTTCCTCCATAAGATCTTGTTCTGTAGCTGCATTTGAATACATTCAACGACAAAGGAATGATACAAGGTAAGGTGGGATGGTGTGTCAGCGTTGGAGCTTGGGGGAACGTACACTTAGCTGCAGATGGGGTTCTGTGCGGAGAGCTTGTGACTGTCAGAACACTTCAGAGCAATCAGAAAGAGTCAGCAATTTCAACATGCTGCGAATCTGGGAAGTCGTTGTGTGTTTCCTATGGAAAGGCACAAGCAGAATCAATCAAATTGGGTTTTAATTAGAACACGAGTCAATCAGGGGGATAAATTCCAAGGCTAATTCTAGCACTGCCCAAAAACCCAAAACAAAACAACAACAACAAAAAAAGCTCAATTAGACATTGTCTTCTAGTTCTCAGCTAAAACGGAAGCATCTGCCTAATTAGAAAAAGACATCATTCATCCAACACAAATTAGGAGACTCTTCCATGGAGGTTGCATGCAAAATTACTTGAAGATGGGTAAGAATTTCTATAACTCCCAAGAACATGTTTACAGAATTACGCAGCCTTTGATGAAATTCTCATAGCATCCCGCTCTCAGGGCTGCGTGAAGGGAGTTATCCTTATCTTTAAATGAACAAATGCCAAGAATATCTTACCCAGTAGCCTCTCTCAGCAAAGCAAGAAGAACGTGTAATTTTTTTTTTGACTGAATGCACATTCAGCTTCCCTTTTTCTGTGCTGATTATATTTTCCAAATTCATTTTTATTGAATTGGTCTAGCTGAAAATTTAATTGGCTTCTTATAAGACAAAAATAGATTTTTATAACAGTGGTACTGAATTTTAAAATGCAAAACAGGAAAATAAAATAATGCAAGCACCTTTATTCAAGAGAGCCAATGCGACCTCACAGTCCCACGGATGTGACTCGATCCAGACTGCACACCTGTCGTCTTAAGGTGCCCAGAAAATGATTACCCATGTGACCATCTAAAGCAACTTATCTCTTGGTTTAGAGGGAATAAAAATTACCCATATTACAACGCTGCATTTTAATATGGAGAAAGTAAGTCCAACCAGCCACACATTCAGTGCGAGTTCTCACCAAAGGACATCTATGAAGAACCCACCTGCACATACGTCTCTATAAAGTGCTGAACAAAGCTCACCTGCTTCTGAGCAAACTGAAATGTCAGTGCCTGCAAATAATATACTGTGTAGGACTCATATTTTGTTCACAAGGAGTTCAGTTTTCATGGGCAGAGTAAATTTTTAATGAAATATTTTTCTTTCCTCTACCAAAATATTCTCACTCCCAGAATATTCTTACAAAAAGATGTGTCCTAGCCAGACTCAGACCCACTTCTTTTTCAGTTCAAGTTGCAGTCTGCTATTAAGATCTTAGGGTCGTCTATTAATAAAACAATTGCGTATGCGGGGAGGCCTGCGGACACCTACAATGAGTTGATGAATGCTTTAGTGTTTCTGAATTAGGAAAGATTTTTCCTCCTTGGGGAGCAAGTCAAGTAGTGGGAAACTCCTCCCCAACTTAGAGAAGGGCCCAACAGGTGAAAAGGAACAATTAGTTGTGGGAAAAGGAACAATGAGTTCCCCAATGAGTTGTGGGAATAACTCATTTGCAATACGAAGAAAATGGGCAATAGTGGTCCACCCATGAAAATCTCTCCTGCCCCTTTGCTTTATAGAATGCAGCCCCAAGCCCTCCAGCCTCTGAAAATAGGAAACACCCCCTCTCCAGTATCTCTGTGGAAGACTGCTCTAAGGCAGGAAGAAATCACCTGCCCTTGTAAGAATTCAAGGCAAAGAATTCTGTGTAGATGAATTCTCCATATGTGCTCCAAAGAGGAGGTGGAGAAAATGTCCAACCTTTCTTTATTCTTGGTCTCCACATCTCTTTCTTGTTCCAAAGGCATCTCCTTTGTTGACCTCTAAAACATACCTTACATACTCATCCCCCAGCATGGTCTAAACTCCCCTTCCCATTATCTAGGATGTAATCCAAGCCCTTTATACCACCATCTTTGCCTCAGCAGGGTGCCGGCAGTTCACCCCTGTACTCCTAGACTCTAAGGGACTGCGGTGGGAGCATTGCTTGAGGTGAGGAGCTAGAGACCAGCCTGAGCAAGAGCCAGACCCCATCTCTACCGAAAACAGAAAAATTAGCCAGGTTGAGGTGGGCACCTGTAGTCTAAAACGACTCAGGGGACTGAGGCAGGAGGATTGCTTGACCCCAGGAGTTTGAGTTTGCTGTGAACTAGGCTGATGCCATGGCAATCTAGCCCGGGGCAATAGAGTCAAACTCTGTCCCCACCCCCCCACCTCCAAAAAAGCAAGAACAGGGCAGCACCTGTGGCTCAAAGGAGTAGGGCACTGGCCTCATATGCCGGAGGTGGCGGGTTCAAACCCAGCTCTGGCCAAAAATTCAAAAAAAAAAAGCAAGAACAAATAGCGTCACTTCTTCCAAAATATGCCTCAACAGATTCCTCACATCTTCCATTGCCAAAATTCCAATGTTTGCTTTTTTGACAAAAATACCATAAGGCCCGTGTCCCTTGTGAACTCTGTCTTGTTTGGGGCTTGGCACACCCGCCCTGACAGGAGTAGCGTCCAAGTGTGATGGAGCCAACGGCAGTGAACTCCCAGCGCAGTCACCACACACCCTCCTCTGCTGCCCAGTAGTGTAGGCCCCTGCCGTTCTCTGTCCAGGGATGGCCAGCAATGGCACAAACACAGACGTCCCCCAGGAAGTCCATCCAGGGCCCACCTTTGTGTCATGAATAGCCCTGGCCAACAGGGGCAATGGTGAATAGCCAGACAAAGAGGCTTTCTTGGGATTCAGACTGGGCATACAGGGAATAGGAGTCTATACTGAAAGGGTAATGGGACCCGTGGGAGGAAACACATCATGACCAAGAACCAGATCATCGAATCACTGATCTCTCCAAGTCCATGGCTCCTATCCTAGACGGCATCTCTCTTGAATGAGTCTGTTGCTTAAAACAGAAAATTCCTAATTAAATATGTACTAAGCCATCCACTTCCCCTCTCAAATTTACCTCTTTCTCCCCTCCTCCCCTAATATATCATAATCCCAATGCTGTCGTTCATGACTCTAGAACCTTCTGCCTCCCCTCATCCCTTCCCCTGGGCAACTGCAGCTCTGTCACAAACCACGGAGGTTGTTAGAGACAGCCAAGACAATAGTCCTCTACCATCTGCTCCACGCAGAAGAAATGTTCTAAAGATGCTTTCGTTAAAGAGCATTGGCTGGTATGTGAGAACAGTTGGGAAAGAAAAATCTGAAATACACAAAGGGAGCGGCTTTGGGAGGCGGAATCTAGGAAGGCAGTGAGGCCCAGAACAGGGGACGGGTGTCAGTTTCAGCGAATGAAGAAGATTGGGCGGAGTAAGAACCAAGGAGCGAAACAGGGGTCAAAATCTTTGAACGTCGGTGGAAAATGGGTACACTATCCAAGGAGCCCTTTTAGAAATGTAATATGTAAATGAGCTTTATTTATGCATTTATTTATTTTTATTTCAGACTCATATGAGGGTACAAATGTCTAGGTTACACTGTTTTCATTTCTAAGGTAAAGTTCCGGTTGTAGCTGAGCCCTGCCCCCAGGGGGCGTGCTGCACACCCTCACATTGTGCACAGTAGGTGAGATCCCGCCAATCACCCTCCCTCTCCCCCTTCTCTCCCTCCTTTCCCCACCCCCTTGCTAGACTTTATTTGTGCTTTTTCTTTCATGTGGACATGCAGTTGTTTATCTATTGGTTTCATATTAGTATTGAGTACATTGGATACTTTTTTCCCTCCCCATTCTTGAGATACTTTACTAAGAAGAGTGTGTTTCAACTCCATCCAGGTAAACACAAAAGATGTAAAGTCTCTCTTGTACCCTCAACGAATCCCCAACAATAAAAAAAATAAAAAATAAAAAAAATAGGCCAACAACAAAAAAAAAAAAAAAAAAAGATGTAAAGTCTCCACCTTTTCTCATGGCTGAAATCTTTTCTCTGGGGTATACATATGCCACAGTTTGTTAATCCATTCATGGGTTGGTGGGCACTTGGGTTGCTTCCACATCTGGGGGATTGTGAATTGAGCTTCAATAAACATTCTGGTACAATGTCCTGGGGGTAAAATGATTTTTGTTCTTCTGGGTAGATACCTAGTAATGCAATGGCTTTAAATGATCACAATTGAAAAATTGGTGTCTGAAAACTCATCCGATTTCCTCCTTCCCCCTGAAGACATGACTTGTATTTAAATGCTGATGTGGACACTTTGATCCCTCGAACCACATCCTTACATCCTGTGTCAGAGCAATGCAGCCCACTTGTTATACTTCCGAGGAGGGTCTCTTCCCTTCCCCTGCTATAGCACAGCCCATTGCCAACTCCTTCATACCAACTTACCAAAATTCCTGGGTAGCAGGAAGATCCCACAGGTTACAATTTCATTCGCTACAGAACACAGGTGTTTGAATTAAAGAGCACTGAGCACAATGGGTTTGGCATTAAAGTCACCGCAAAAGAGAAAACCTCTCTTGATGTTTACTTTGGGGTAGAAAATGTTCCTCGATAATCAAACAAACAACAACTACAGACCCCTCTTAAGACATCGTTGGCCCACTCTAATTTCGCCAGAATCTCAGATTTCTCAGGACAAAATTAACTTGAATGAGCGTGAGGCATAGGTTTCACAAAACACCTGCAGGAAAAGTACCACGAAAATCATCACGAAGCCAAAGAGCATTAGACGCCTAAAAAAGAAAACCAAAACTGGAGGTGTTAGAGCAGACTGCGTGCACAATTTTGTTTTCTTTTACTTGTTAAACAAACTGCCTGCCTACCCTCATAATACTCAGTTCTCTTTCTTCTCCAGTCCTCATACAATGGCCTCGTGCTTAGCAGGGCACAATCCCAACGTGAAATAGAGCAAAACACGATGTGGGCCATTCATTTTGGCTCTCTTTGAAGATTTCTTGAAGGGAAGTGGCCAGCCAAGAGGGAGGGGCCTTGTCAGCCTTGGACATCAGGCCACAGCAGGTGGCCCTGCTGCCTTCCTGGCCTTTAGACAGTCTCTCTGAAATAGAGTTATCCTGGGGAGTGACAGATCACCAGCCCTGGAGGCTACAGCCCAGTGCTGCCAGGACCAGGACCCCGCGACGGGAGGGAAAAGCCACATCACCCCATCCGTGACCCAGAGAAGGTACTGCAGGGAAAAGCAACAGCCAAATCTCAACATTTGGTCTCTGTTTTCAAAGTGGCCATCAGGCTACAATTGTTTTCCCTCTGTAGGAGCTTTGGAGACACAACAGGGAAGCCCACTTCCTATAAACTGGCTTAAATTAAGAGGTAGTTCAGACCATCTCGGTGAACATCGATTGCATAAATACAGTCTCCATACATAGCAGAAAAGGGGAAATTGTGGCTAAATGTAACTTTCTTTGCAAAATATGCACTAAAAAATTTTACAATATATTTACAAAATAGTCTCTATAATTGGGGTGTCCAACTTTTTTTTTTTCTGCAGCCCATTGAAAGAGTAAGAGTTGTCTTGGGCCCCACCGTAAATACACAAACACTAACAAAAGCTGGTTAGCAAAGAAAAAAGGATCCGTGTAAACTTTTCCTGATATCTGATGCTAAAGATAGACAAAAAACGTCCTCAGAAAATCAGCATGCAGCCCAAGGGCCTCAGGTTGGACACTCCTGAGCACAATTTCCCATTTTCCCTGCTTATGGGGACTTCCAGAATAACCATTGAGACACCTTGCATTTCTCTCTAAGAACATTTTGCCTTCCCATCCCCATCATGAGTTCACTCTTTACTTTAGCATGTCACGTCTTCGAAGGAATATAATATCCATTCCTGGCCCCATTTCCCTGCCTTAACCAAAAATGCTACTAAGAGTATGTGATCCATTTCCTCTCATGCTTTTGTGTCTCTTAAGTATGAAATGTTCTGATATCTGGGACATCATAATGGATGATTTATAAGGAGAGCAGAGTCCGGCCTCTGGGTACACACAACATACACAAAATTAGGTGACCTGCTCAGCTGCTTTCATCAGAGATCAATAGCTCTCCCAGAGCCCTTGACTTACAAACACTCTCAGCCTTAACCTCTGCCTTCAACGTGTAAGATAAAAGAAGCCTATCTCTTCTAATTCTTGATAGTACAAGGTGATCCATTTGGTGGTGTCTTTGCTAAAAATATCTTCTAAACACCCATCATAAGAATCTTCCCACTTCTACCCTGTTGTGTTAAAAATCAAAAAAAAAAATCAAATCTGCATGGAATACAGGGCTGGGCTTCACTGAGGGAATTGCTGAGATATGGCATCAGACATCATAGGGAATTGTTGAGATATGACATCAGACATAATAGGGAATCGCTGAGATATGACATCAGTCATCATAGAGAATCGCTGAGATGTGACATCAGACATCATAGAGAATCACTGAGATATCACATCAGACATCATAGGGAATCGCTGAGACATGACATCATACATCATGCATCCCTTTTGTGTAACTTGGGAAGGATCTACATGACATAAAGACAAATTGTTAGTGTTGTTTAGAAGAAAAAAGTGATATGCTAGCTAAATATTTAGGATGTTAAAAAAAATGCTTTGCAAAACGTTCTTTGGTAACCTAATGTCTGTCCCAATTTTGCCAGGTAAAGTTGATTTACTGAGTAAAAACCAAAGTAGCTTATCACGTTGCTCCCCCAGGAAATGAGTACATGGTCCTAGAGATAATAATTATTTTGTGATTTGCAAGGCTTGCATATTTTGGCAAATAGATCAAGAAAAACCTAAGCTATACCATTATGAGCAAGTTTTCTGTATCCAGTACAGATTGTTTTGTTGTTTTATAAACTTACCTTGACTAGCAAAATAATCCTAATTTTTTTCCTTCTTAATTTAATAGATATACATTAAAGAAAACTCTTGGGAATTTACTCCTATATTTGCACATAGATTATCAGATTAATTATTCGTTTCATAAATATTATAGACCTACTACCTACGACGCACCAGGAAGTAGAAACAAAAGAAATGCTATATTTTTTTGCTTCATAGAGTTCCCAGAGTACACACGGCCCAGGGCTAACCCTTCATGTTTTCAAAGCCTAGTTTGCTAAAGCCGGCATCCTATTAAAAAAGGAAAGAGAAAGAAACACCTCGGAATAAAATAAGCTGCTTGCAGTAAGTCAGAGGAACATACTACATTTTATTCACACCTTTCCTTATAACAAGTTTCTTTCAAAGGTAAGGTATATTTTTACCCCAGCCATTCTTTTTAAGATCAGCAAATGCTGAGTTAAAAAAAAAAAAAATCTGCAAAGTGCCTAATTCACATATGGACATTTAAGGAGGGATGGAGTTGGTGAGACTCCGAAGATATTCAGCATTTTCTAAATGCATCCTGGTTCATCACTTTCCTCAGGAGGAAAAGGCAAACGCTGGCTTGCATTTTCCCTCGCTGTAAACATCAGTGTATTCATTTTCTGAACATAAAATAATAATGATTTATAATAGCATCCTCTCCTGGTCGCGAATCTATTGGCCAGAATCATGTTACTAATGGAATTTAAGCTATTTTCACTTATTATTCATGGTAATACTCAAATTTGGCTCTAGGCAAAATTGCGAAATAGGCAAACTTATCTTTGGTGTCTTTCCTCTCAGTAGAAATCTCCCCTTGTGGGGAAACCTACATCCTCTCAGGCGCTTGGAGCGAATATCACGAAATATTTAGTATCTTTCAAGGATATTTGCACCTTAATAAGGGATTCTGTACATTCTAGAAAAAAAAGGATTCCCTGATTTTGAGATTTCTAGCCAGGCAGAGGAATGTGCCACGCAGAAGACCTCACCGTCTACCACACCGGTGTCCACATACTCGGTCGGTGTAGGGACTGGCTCTTTTTTGAGATAGAGTCTCACTTTGTGACCCCCATTAGAGTGCTAGGGCGTCATAGCTCACAATAACCTCAACTTCTTGGGTTCAAGCGATTGTCTTGCCTCAGCCCCCCCCTCCCCCCGAGTAGCTGGAACTACAGGTGCCCCCCACAATGCCCGGCTATTTTTAGAGACGAGGTCTTGCTCTGGCTCAGATTGTCTCGAACTCATGAGCTGGGTCAATCCACTCGCCTTGGTCTCCCAACAGGTGTGAGCCA
>CAUYON010107757.1:0-14788 GCA_963573935.1 Arctocebus calabarensis
CAGTATCAAAAATACACTACCTGATCAAACTAAAAAGCTTCTGTACAGCCAAGAACACAGTAAGTATAGCAAGCAGACAGCCCTCAGAATGGGAGAGAATATTTGCAGGTTATGCTTCTGACAAAGGTTTAATAACCAGAATACACAGAGAACTCCAATGTATTAGCAAGAAAAGAACAAGCAATCCCATCTCAGGATGGGCAAAAGATCTGAAGAGAAACTTCTCTAAAGAAGACAGGAGCATGGCCTACAGACACATAAAAAAATGCTCATTATCCTTAATCATCAGAGAAATGCAAATCAAAACTACCTTGAGATATCATCTAACTCCAGTAAGATTAGCCCACATGATGAAATCCCAAAACCAGATGTTGGCATGGATGTGAAGAAAAGGGAGCACTTCTACATTGCTGGTGGGAATGCAAACTAATACATCCCTTTTGGAAAGACGTTTGGAGAACACTCAGAGATCTAAAAACAGACTGGCCATTTGACCCTATAATTCCTTTACTTGGTATATACCCAGACGACCAAAAATCACATTACAACAAAGATATCTGTACCAGATTGTTTATTGCAGCCCAATTCATAACTGCTAAGTCATGGAAGAAGCCCAAGTGCCCATCAATACACGAATGGATTAATAAACTGTGGTACATGTATACCATGGAATATTATGCAGCCTTAAAGAAAGATGGTGACTTTTCCTCCTTCATATTTACATGGATGGAACTAGAACACATTCTCCTTAGCAAAGAATCTCAAGAATGGAAGAAAATGTATCCAATCTATACAACCCTAATATGAAGCAAATTTATATCTTTCATGTGGAGGCTATAACACAACTATTGCACAAGAAGATGGGGAAAGGGGAGAGGGAGGGAAGGGGAGGAAGAGGGTGGGGAGAGAGAGGATTAAGGGTGGGATCACACTTGAGGTGCATCTTTGAAGGGTCAGGAGAAACCTACTAAATGCAGAACACAAATGTTTTCACACAGTAAACGAGAAAATCTCATGAACGTTATGTCGAACAGGAGGATGAAAATATTCCAGATTGAATGTGAGGCCCACACACTGTACCCCATGATTGAACTACTGTACACAGCTATGATTCAATTAAAAAAGTACATAATTACTTATAACTTTTTAAAATAAACTAAAAATAAAGCAACTTAAATTGCAATTCTGAAAAAAAGCCAAAAAACTCAAACACCTCTTTTTGCAATAAGTAAAAGAAAGAAATAACCCTGTTTCTTTTCAGTTTCACTTTTACCCTATAGATGAAAAATCATGTTAACATCCTATAGGAGAACTTCTATCTCTATCATAAAAATAACAAAGATAGCAACACAAGTTAGAATTCACTGCTTTCCTACCCCTCCCTTTATCTAAGTTATGTTTCAAGATCCTATTCCTTCCACACCTATGGTGCATCTTAGAAGGGTACAGGCGAAACTTACTAAATGCAGAATACAAATGTCTTCATATAATAACTGAGAAAATGCCAGGAAGGCTATGTTAATCAGTTAGATGAAAATAGTTAAGATTGTACATGAAACCAGCACATTGTACCCCTTGATTGCACTATTGTACACAGCTATGATTTAATAAAAAAATAAAATAAAATATCAACTTTGGAGCCTCTTTGTCTCGCTCAGTTGGGTGGATGGACCCACCCCTGCTATGTAGTGGGTTTCAGACCAGACTCAGCCTGAGACAGCAAAAGAGCCCGACCCTGGCCGACCCCGGGCCTTGGGAGTTCATTGCCAGCGTCTGCGGAGTTGCAGAGGCCTCAGGTCCAAGCGCAGGTATGTCCTTGACCTTGAGGGTAGTGGCAAGGCCCAGAGCACGTGGCAAATAGGTGCCCGAGTATTCCCGGGTGCTTATTTGATGCAGAGGCCCAGTGGCCTTTTCCTTAGCAGAAAGGAAATTTCCAGATACTGACTTAGTACGCAAAACAGCTGCTTCTAACAGGGTTTTTCGGGGTTATTAAAGAAACTGCTGAGATTCACGAGGTATTGACCAGCAAGAGAAAAACTGATGAAAGAAATAGTAGCAAGCCTACTAAAAAAAAAAAAAAAAATCCCAAATTGTCCTTTCCTGTGCCTTTTTTTTGGAATTTTTCACCAGGGCCAGGTGTGAACCTGCCACCTCTGGTATATGGGGCCGGGACCCTACTCACTGAGCCACAGGCACCACCCATCCTGTGCCTTTTTAAGGTTGATGCAGTGCTTTAAGAGGCTAACACAGAAGGGCAAAGTAAATCTCCATAAAACCCAGAGAAGGGATTTTTAAAATTCCTCTTTGGATCCTGTCTGGAGTCACAGCTGAACTAAAAAAAAAAAAAAAAAGATCAACTTTGTTTTAAACCTAATTTTGTATAGGAATCTGACTGCTGCTGTTTAAAAATCCTCTTAAGAAGTTAGATACTGTAGCAGTTTTCCATCACTGAAAGTACTGTTAGTATTCCTTTATTTGATCTTTCCTAAAGAGTTTTTCTCTTTTCATTTTATTAATCTGGTACATGCAAGAGACTGGAACTTCAACCCAAGGCCTGAAAAGTGTTGTTGTGACTTTAAAAGGGTCTAATTTTTGTCCAAAGAGTTAGTTATCAAAGTCAGAAAGTGCCTGGTAGTAGTTCCCTTTCTTTTCACGTGTAAATTGTGGTAAGGAAGGTTCTAAAGTCTATGTAATGGATTTGAGCACATCCTCTAAATGGCTACAAAGGATTGTGGCAAGATTCCACAGCTGCCTATGGCTATGGCAGGATTCCAGCTGCCTTGGCCCTAACTAAGCCCCAATTCTGTTACTTAACCTTCACATCTACCTAGAGCCAACTGGCAGGTCAAAAATCTGGAGACAGAAAATCTTTTTCAATTCCTTTACAAAAAGGACAAAATCGCAGAAAATCACACACTAAAAAATTAGAGCTTTGGTGACCTCTTGTGGGGGATTTACTAGTAGCCCACAATAAAACACTTCCAGACCAGAATCTGAGACAGGTTTTCCTGGTAGGTCTAAGCCTGCTAATAGCAATGAGCCTATTATAACCTGGAAATGACTATACAGTTATCAATAAAATATTAATAGATGCATTAGGCCAACTAATACATCTTATGGCTAGATTTCCTATATATTTGTGGTTAATGGGGGGAAAAATGCTCCTTAACAAAGTATTTATTGGCATCACACACAAGGGCAGAACTTTTGACCAAATGGACCAAATGACCAGAACTTTTCTAGTCATGACAATTTGGCTTTTAATGATTCTAGATATCTTTTTTTTTCTTTTTTTTTTTTTTAGTTTCTTGCTGGGGCTGGGTTTGAACCCACCATCTCCAGCATATGGGGCCGGCACCCTACTCCTTTGAGTCACAGGCACCGCCTGATTCTGGATATCTTAAGAGTGACAACAGACGAAGGAGATAAAATCACTGTCTCATACTTGGAAAAATAATACTGTTGAAAAACAGTAATACAGAATACAGAAGAAAAAGTATACTGTTGCACCTATCAGAAGTAAAATAATAAAAAAGAAATTAAATTAAATATTAAGCAAACAGCTCTAGCATTGTAGTGGTTTAAGCCTACTCATTTGCACTTTCATTGTGGGCATTTCATCAGAACATCTCTATTTTCCATATGCTCTGGAACATCATTTTCAGAATTAATAAAGAACAACTTGTCCCTCTCAAGAGTGTTTCCTTAATAGTCAAATTTTCCTGTAAATTCTTGACGAAGAAATCTAAGATTAACTAAAATTCAGATGATTAATTTATTCCTCTTTGGTTGTTTTCTCCTTTTTTTTTTTTGAGACAGAGTCTCAAGCTGTCACCCTGGGTAGGGTGCCTCATCATAGCTCATAGCAAACTCCGGCTCTTGGGCTCACATGATCCTCTTGCCTCAGTTTTTCTATTTTTCGTAGAGACGGGGGTCTGGCTTTTGCTCAGGCTGGTCTCAAACTCATGAGCTCAGGCAATGCACTTGCCTCAGCCTCCCATAGTGCTAGGATTACAGGCGTGAGCCATGGTGGCCAGCTGGTTTTTTCTCCCCTAAATCCAGTCATATGATCAGTCTCATGACTTTGAGTGTTTTAAGCTGAAATCTAAAGTTTGAATTTTATAAAAGATAGCCAAAGAGAAACAAAGGCTATTGAATACACATTTCAAGGATAAGAACCATGTTATCTAATATAGCTGTCTAGATGGTAAGTTTTCTTTTGCTTATATTTTATTCTAAAGCTGATTAAGATATTGTACCTTGATTATAAGACATTAGAAACTGTTCACAAAATAATATTTTCTATTTTATAAGACATGTAGCTCAACTTTGGAGGCAAGTGTTGGTTAATAACTTATGGTTAGGTTTTACAGTTACAATGTAAGAAGAATAATTTGGGATGCGAGTAATTGTTTTTCTTTTGCTTGAAGAATTTACCTTGTTTTATATAAGTAAAATATTTTATGTAATTTTTTTTTTAATTTTAAGATGTGTGTGTAGGTGGTAGGGAGACCGGGTATAAAGGATGGGTAGTTATTTGGGGTATATTTATTTCCCTAGTTATGGTCCTGACAAGTGGAAGTTTAAGTTGCTGAACAGATTTAAGGAGGAATCTTCTTATAGGTGATGGTAAATACGTGAAATTAAATGAGAATCATGCTATGTCTGTCCACACCTAAAGGAATGTATGCAGAATGAGAAGAGTGATGGATACTTTAAGAGTATCCACACTTTGAATTATACAAAGAAATAGACCAAGATGGCCAGGTACAGTGACTCAAGGCTGTAATGCTAATATTCTAGGAAACTGAGGTGGGAGGATTGCTTGAAGCCAGAAATTCAAGACGAGCTTGAGCAAGAGCAAGACCCTGTCTCTACAAAAAATAGAAGTTAGTTGGGTATGGTAATGCATGCCTGCAGTTCCATCTACTTGAGAGGCTGAGGCATGAGGCATCTACTTGAGCCCAGGACTTTGAGATTATAGTAAGCTATAATGACCTCACTGCACTGTAACCTGTGTGACAGAGCCAGAAAATGAGACCCTTTTTCAAAAAAAAAAATAAAAAGAAAGAAAGAAAAGAAAGTAAAAGAAAAAGAGAAAAAAAGAGCAAGGAAGAAATAAGCAGGAAATTTCGATGACAAGAAAAGGGGAGTGTCATGGAAATGAAGGGGGGTTTCAAAAAGGGTCATGTATATTGTTAAGGAGTAGAGAAGTGTACTTAAGGATTAACTGGATTTAGAAACAGCATCAGGGCAGAGAATAGAGGAAGAAGCCAGATTTTAACAGGTGAATAAATAGGGAAAGTGAAGAAGTGATGTGGTCAGGTAGAGAGAGACTCTTCTTTCAGAAAACACAGCTGAGAAGGGAATGGAGGAATGGCTGACATTAAAGGAGCACACAAAATCAGGAGTTTTTAAATGGGAGAGCCCTAAGCCTGAGGAGAAGATAGATAAGGAGAAGCAGAAAAAGTTGAAGGCATATTGAGAAAATTGGAAAGCAGATAGAACTGTACCCTAATCAAGATCATAAGTGGGAGGCCTTGGCCTCAAGAAGAAGGCAAAAGACCCCATTTCCAGGTTGGAGGGAGAGAGTCAAGGATGAGTCTGGTTCAAAATTTGAGGGAAGTTATGAGAGTTAGAATGTGTTCATTCTTAAACACCTCAATATTGTCAATAAAATAAAAGGTCTAGGTATCAACAGAAAATTAAGAAGGGTCTTAACACATTGCTGACCAATCATGAGTTACCCAGTAACATAGTTTCTGTGTAAAATTGCCAGTCACCAATATGTTAACATAGGAGCTGTTCCTGATTCATTTCTCCCAGTCTGAGTTCCCAGTTGTCCCAAATTCAGCCTTCTCATCTCTCAGCTATTTATAATATACCATCACTAGCTCGGCTCTTGTGGCTCAACGGGCTAAGGCGCCAGGCACGTAAACCTGAGCTGGCGGGTTCGAATCCAGCCAGGGCCCGCCAAACAACAATGATGGCTGCAACCAAAAAATGGCCGAGTGTTGTGGTGGGCGCCTGTAGTCCCAGTTACTTGGGAGGCAGAGGCAAGAGACTCACTTAAGCCCAGGCATTGGAGGTTGCTGTGAGCTGTGATGCAACAGCACTCTATCCAGGGGGACAGCTTGAGGCTCTGTCTCAAAAAAAAAAATAAATAAATAATAATAATAATATACCATCACTTAGTGCCTTGAGGGGGAGTGGCAGGGATTTGGAGATGTTCTTAAGAAGAATGGCAAGAGTTACTAACCAAGTAACTCGGAGACCACTCAGCAGCCCTGATACTTGGATAGGAGAGTCCATGGTTTAAGAGATTTGGCAGTGTTGGTGTGAAAGACTGATTTTGGCAGTCTCTTGAAGGGAGAGGTCATAGAAGTCTGTGGAGAGAAAGGTCTAAGGAAAGAGAGCGCTGGAAATAAGAAAATGGGACAGTCTTAGAGAATAAGAAGTTCATTTGAATTGGAATTATTCCAGCCCCATTAGGGAAGTCTGGAAGGGCAAGCCTCAGGCAAAGCCTACCTCGGTTTTCAGATAGGTAAAAGTTATGCTGTTGCACCGTACTTCAGTCACATCCTTCTTTCCCTTCACACTGGCCACGTTCGTGTCCCTCTCACCCTTCAAGTCACAACTAAATTTGAGTCATGATAGGGCCTTTCCCAACTACTCAGGCTAAAGTGGAAACCCTCTCCTCATTCTGAATCCCACTTCTGTGTTTTTTTTTCCTAATCACCTCTATTGTTTCTTTGTTATCTGTTTACTTTCATGAGAATTAGCTTCATTCTGTTCAATGAGTATTTGTTGAATGAATGTTTATAGTCCCTGGCCACAAAACTATACCAAGGGATTTATGGATCATTTTGTTTATATCAGAATAACATGAATTTATGTGACCAAATCAGTAATAGAAGAGTTGATCTGATATATTGGACTTTTAAGTACATTAAGTAATAATCAAGTGAATTGATCACATGGTGGCCCTATTTAACCTTTATAAAATGAATAAGCAGGCCTGGCACAGTGGTTCAAGCCTGTAATCTTAGCATTCTGGGGGGTGGGGTAGTGGAAGGATCCCATAAACTCAGGAGTTCAAGACCAGCCTGAGCAAGAACACCCTGTCACTACAAAAAACTTAAAAGATTAGCTGGGCATGGTGGTGTGCACCTGTAATCCAGCTGCTCAGGAGGCTGAGGCAGGAGGATCCCTTAAGACCAGGAGTTTAAAGTTGCAATGAGCTATGATGACACCAAACTCGAGCCAGAGTGAGATCTTGTCGTATAAAATAAATAAATATGTATATATCAAAGTACTATTATAATTACATTTTTATGAAAAAAAATTTTTTTGAGACAGTCACCCTTGGTAGAGTGCTATGGCATCACAGCTCACAGCAACCTCAAACTCTTGGGCTTAAGAGATTCTCTTGCCTCAGCCCCCAAGTAGCTGGGACTACAGGTACCCCCCACAATGCCAGGCTATGTTTTTGTTGTAGTTGTCATTGTTGTTTGGCAGACTCGGGCTGGGTTCGAACCTGCCACCTCCAGTGTATGTGGCTGGTGCTCTAGCTGCTGAGCTACAGGTTCTACACCCATTTTTATGAAATGTTAATATCATTTCTAGATTCCCTTCTGCTCCAGACAAATAATGAATAAAGATTAAAAGAGGATAATCTTTCCCTTCCATGAGTTTACATGTTAACAGGGAAGATTAAACACACTTATATGAGAAAAATATAACCAAAATGCCACTGAATCAGAAGTGAAGTGCATCGCCCACCTCAAGATCCCTGATTCCCCAGCTGGTGGCTGTCTGTCCTTAGGAGTGCTACTTTTCTTTGAAGCACCAGTTTCTGCAACATTAAAATAAGGCTAGTAATGATTCAGGGCTCTTATAAAAATTAAATGAGATAAAGAATATAAAGTGCTTAGCAAACATCAAACATATCTCAAAGATTCACAAAATGCATTGCTAGTTCTGACAGTTCCTACTTAAGGATTCCTTGATTTCATTAATTGCTATAATGTTCTCTCATGAAGTTGAGAAAAATATTTTCTGGTATTAACTCTGAAAATTACAACCTATTTCTATTTAACTAAATAGTTTATTGGATGAAGAGTAACCTTCGTCTGAACTTCATGATGTATGCCTCAACAAATAAAAAAATTATTATTCATAAATTAATAACATTGAATAAAAGGTAGTTATATGAGAATGAGCAGCTCTCTCAACTAACTTCTCATCAACCTAATTATAGGGAAAGCAGAGCTTTTATTAAAAATGGAGAAAGAATACTGTTAGAGGGAGGATTCCAAAATGTGTATACACATTTTAAGAAAGAAAAAACTGTATTAAATTTATAATTCTTGTATGTTTGGCTTCTGCAATTCCAAGAGATGCTCAACGTGACTTGTATTCATCTTTTGTTGTTAGTATATATTGAGTGTTACAATCTTAATACAGCTTTTTCTTTTCTTGAGATGTGTAGACATTTTGTTACCCTCTGTATTTCTTACAACTTCTCCATCTGAAGTTATTACAGTCATGTGAAGAGATCAGTTTGATCAGATATTTCTTGGCTTTAATTAAGACGTATGGAAATAAAATTGAATCCAGATAGACAGTAAAAAAAATTGGAGAAAGAGGCCAGGCACAGAGGCTCATACCTATGGTCTCAGCTACTTTGGAGAATGAGGCAGGAGGATCCCTTGACCCTCTCCCCTCCACCTGAGCTTAAAGTTGCAGTGAGCTTTGATGATCTCTCTGTACTCTAGCCCAAACAACAGAGCCAGACCCACTCTAGAAAAAAAGAAAATAGAATTGTTAATGAAACTGGGAACCTTTACTAATCTGTGGAAATTTAACCATGAGAGTTTTGACCATGAGAATTAAACTCACCAATCTGCAGCATGTCTACATGTAATGCTATTTACCATTTACTTGCTTCTGGCACTATTCAAAAATACTGGTGCTATTCTTCCACAAGGTAACTATCCTTTGATCTATAAAATATGATCTTTAGTCATAAATGTTTAGGTCAGAAAGTCTTATAGAGCAAAATACTCTCCAAAATATGCTGGAATTATGTCAGAATTTCCTAAAACTTGGATCATTATTAGTGAACTTGAGCAAGATTTCTTCTTGGACATTTATAGCCATGTAGATTTTTATGTTTGCCAATTTAGTATTTGAAGTATAAGGTCAAAAGATTGATATTTCTTGTTCATTGTACTGATATGTAAAATTACTAAAGAGACTTATCTAGTATATCCCACACTTCAATCTGTTTTCTACTAACACATACCTGAAAAATAAAAATCAAAAAGTTCTAATTGTTCAAAGTTGTAATTCAAATTCAACATTAGAAGACTTCTGAAAGAAGTTTGATAGGGACACAGTTGGCCTGGTTTTTATCTTATATACACACATGAAAAAACTTTGTCTATTTATTCTTCATTAGAGTAAGGTTGTTAGAAAATGTAAATGTGTGCTACAACTGCTAAAACTCTGGAACAACACGTGTAATCTGAAAAGTCAAAAATAATCTATTTCAGACATTATTCAACAGAAATGGCACATCAAAAAGTAGTAAAATATTATGAGATTTTTATTGCAAATAAGGTTCACATATATTTTTCAAAGGGAAGAGTTGGAAAAGTGAACGTCTTTAAAGTCTTCAAGATTAATTGTAAGATAGTCTGAGTTGGCCATGTCACTGAATAACAGAGGAATTGTATAACTTAATTATAGTCTGAACATATACATATGCTATGGTTTTTAGAGATAGATTTTACTTTGGCTATTTATTCAGACAGTATTATATTCCTAACAATAACAATGTTTTACTTCATCATCCTGTTTGAATCAGGTTTAAACACACAGCTGCAGCATGTTGAATTTTTAAGAAGCAAAGTCAGTCCAGTTTCATTAGTTTGAGCTTTTTATTCCATATTTGAATTTATTTTTCCTGGAAAGGAAAAATAATTATAGCAGTACCTGGTATAGTGCCATGAACATAGTGGAGGCTTAATAAATATTTATCACTGTTGAAGTTAGAAGAAACCCTGGTTTGCTCTCTACATGATATGTTGGATTAAGACCATATTGCTTGCAAAAAGCACAAACACTGGGTGCAGCAACCGCGTCTTAGAGAATTTTTGAAAATGACTATCATGTAGGAGACCTAATTTGCTACAGAAAGGATAAAATGTTACTTATGGTTAAGATGTATTGAAATCTAAAGAACTGTTTAGAATAGCAGCCTCTACAGAATGCTGGAAATTCTTATTCTTGTACTGTGATCTGATTGATTTTGGCAGACGAGTCAAAAGAGAACCCTAGCTATACATCCCTGTAGGAGAGACAGAAGTAAGCCAAGATTAGTGGGGCAGGGCTAGCCCAATGGATAGGACTACAGGGGTCCCTTCAATTTCAGCATCTAAGTGGGTGCACCAACCCTGAATCTTAACTAGGTAAATGTTGATGGTCATCATTCCAAGCCAGCTGGGAGCATGGTACCAGAAATTGGTTATTTGGGAAATGTTATTATCCGATGGATGACAGTTTTATGTTCGGAATGGGAGGAGTTGTCTGGGTTGTAATAGGGCTTGAGTCAGTGAGCTGCAGAGGGGAGAACATTGGGATAAGATCCAGATCCCCCAGAGAGAAGAGGTTGGCAAGAATAGTCAGCTTCTCGGGCCCAGACAATTTGGCTGTAGTTCAGGGCTGGAATCCATTACCAGCAAAGAATGAAGTGCAAATAAAGAACAGAGGCAAGAGTTTAGAAGACAGAGTGAGGTTAGGGTGAAGATCGAGGGGCTAAAGATTGGTAGCCACGTAAATGTTTACATAGGGCTCATTCAATAGCAGGCTAAGGGCAATAGATGACTTCCAGACCCTGTGGATAAGAATGGAACTCCTAACCTCCTGCCAAGCTGCAGTCTCATTTGAATAACAACTTGATTGTGCTATGTCTATCTATAGGCTGATATCATGTAATATCTCCTGATGGTCATGGCTGTGCAAGACCTGTCAGTTTGGGGCATTAATTTTTTTTTTTTTTACTTTGGAATAACCTTAAACCCAAAAGTATATTAAAATGGATCACTTGCATATTAGAATGTCAGCTCTACAAAAGCAATCTTTGTATTTTTGTTCACTGAAGTATGTCATGTGCCTAGCTGGCACACAGTACTTAGTTAGCATTTAACAGGTATTTGTCGAATTAAAGAGTGAATTAATCAAATATTTTCTACCCATTGCCATGGGAGCTGCAAAATTTGGAGGCAACTTTCCTTTCCAGTTACATTATATTTCAATTTGTTAAAAATCATTATAATGATACTGAAATTCCAGATCAATAAAAGTGAGAGATGTATCAAAGGGGTTTTCATGCCTTTATTCTATGAACTAATAAGACATTATTATTTTGCTTAATAAAAAGTATGAAAGTAGAGGATTGTGATGGTTAATTTTATGTGTCAACTTATAATTGGGCCACAGTAAGCCCAGATATTTGCTCAAATATTATCCTGAGTGTTTCCACGAGAATATTTTTGGATGCATTTAACAATGAAATTAGTAGACTGAGTGAAGCAAATTGCCCTCCTGCATGTGGATGGGCCTCACCCAATCAATTGAAGACCTGAATAGAACAAATAGGCTGACTGTCTCACCAATAAGAAAGAATTTCTCCGGGATGACTGCCTTATTCTGCAACATCAGCGTTTTTGTTTTTTTCCTGCCTTTGAACTCTAATTGAAGCATCAACTCTTCCCGGGCCTGCCAAGAGTTGGACAGGAATTACACCACTGGCTCTCTTGGGGCTCGCCTCACCATCTGCAGATCTTGGGACCTATTAGCCTCCATAATTGCACAGACTAATTTTTCATTTTATATACATGTATACATACACACATACATATATTCTATCGTTCTGTTTCTCTGGAGAACCTTTACTAACATAGGGAGTTGCAAAGTTGGTTAATTCAGAAACTCAGTAGCATCAAGGAACAGATTTTTGCCACTTTTTTTTTCTGCCACCTTTAGCATCCCAGCTTGCTAATTTATGCTGTTTATTTTCATGGCCCAAGTGGCTGCAGCAGCTCTAGACATCACTTCCTCGCCTAGCCACATCCAGAGTCAGAATAAAGTTAGTTTCATCAACCACATTTCTTTTTAAGAGTAAGCTTTTCTGAGAAGCGACCTCAGCCAACTTCCCCTTATCTTTCATTGGCCAGAAGGATCACATGACTCTTCTGAAACAAGTCTCTGAAAAGCAAAATTGAATTACCGTGATTGACTAACAGTGATCAGATTTATCCCCTTGAGACAGAGGATCTGAGTCATTTTCCCCAATCCGATAGCTACAGTGAACTGAACAAGTTTTAACGGCAGGAAACAAACAGGAAATGGACTTACTAACAAACACCTTCTTGATACCTATCCTGTTTTTAGGCCTTTGTTTCTGTGCATGTGGGAATCTTTGAATTTTCTTAATCATCCTGAAACTTAAAACTGACTTTTCTCACTAAGAATTTAGGAACTGTAGGAGCCTGGATTCTACAGGCAAGAAAATCTCCACCTGACACTTCAGAACTGGAACACTTAACTCCTTCTCTTAGTCTATTCCTCCTGCTATAACAAAATACTGTAGACTGAGTAATTTATAAATAACAGAAATGTATTGCTTACAGTTCTAGAACCTGGAAGGTCCAAGATCAAGGTGCCAGCAGATTCTGCATCTGGTGAGGCTTCTCTGCTTCCTAGATGGCACCTTGTTGCTGCATCCTCACATAGAGGAAGGGACAAATTCTCTGTACCCACACGGTGGACGAGATGGAAGGATGGAAGGGAGAGGCCACTATGAACAAGATTTGGGTAACAGTTTGCATATAGGCCCTCGGTGAGAAACATCACTGGCTTTGAAGAAACATTAAGAAGTTTTTTGACCATTTTGTGCCCACCATGCAATGTGAGTTGTGGTTATCAGGACAACACTAGTTATCCTTTCTTTTTCCTTTTTTTTTTTTTAATTAAATCATAGCTGCGTATACTAGTGCAGTCAAGGGGCACAATGTGCTGGTACAATCTGAAATGTTTTCATCAAACTGCTCAACATAGCCCTTATGGCATTTTCTTAGTTATTGAATGAAGACATTTGTATTGTATGAAGACATTTAGTAAGTTCCGCCTGTACACTTCTAAGATGCACCATAGGCGTGGCCCCACCAATTACCCTCCCTCCACTCCAATCTCCCCCTTCCCCTCCCTTCCAATATTCTTGTGCTATAGTTGGGTTATAGCATTCATATGAAACCTTTAAATTAGCTTCAAAGTAGAGCCGAGTACATTGGATATTTTTTCTTCCATTCTTCAGATGCTTTGCTAAGAAGAATATGTTCCAGCTCCATCCATGTAAACACGAAAGAGGCAAAGTCTCCATCTCTCTTTAAGGCTGCATAATATTCCATGGTGTACATGTACCACAGTTTATTAATCCATTCGTGGGTAGATGGGCACTTGGGCTTCTTCCATGACTTAGCAATTATGAATTGGGCTGCAATAAACATTCTGGTACAGATGTCTTTGTTATAGTGTGATTTTTGGTCTTCTGGGTATATACCTAGTAAAGGAATTATAGTGTCAAATACAAGGTCTATTTTTAGATCTCTAAGTACTCTCCAAACATCCTTCCAAAAGGAACGTAGTAGTGTGCATTCCCACCAGCAGTATAGAAGTATTCCCTTTTCTCCACATCCATGCTGACATCTCTGGTTTGGGGATTTTGTCATGTGGGCTAATCTTACTGGAGCTAGGTGATATCTTAGAGTAGTATTGATTTGCATTTCTCAGATGATTAAGGATGGTGAGCATTTTTTCATGTATCTGTGGGCCAGGTGACTGTCTTCTTTGGAGAAGTTTCTCTTCAAGTCCTTTGCCCACCCTGAAATGGGATCACTTGTTCCTTTCTTGCTAATACATTAGAGTTCTCTGTGTATTCTGGTTATCAAACCTTTTTCGGAGACATAACTTGCGAATATTTTCTCCCATTCTGAAGGCTGCCTGCTTGCTATACTTACTATGTTCTTAGCTGTACAGAAGCTTTTTAGTTTGATCAGATCCCAGTAGTGTATTTTCGATACTGCTTCAATTGCCTGATGAGTCCTCCTCATAAAATATTCACCCAAGCCAATTCCTTCAAGCGTTTCCCCTGCACATTCTTCTAATATTTTAATAGTTTCATGTCTTAAGTTTAAATCTTTAATCCAGTGAGAGTCTACCTTAGTTAATGGTGAGAGGTGTGGGTCCAGTTTTAGTCTTCTACAGGTTGCCAGCCAGTTCATCCAGCACCATTTGTTAAATAGGGAGTCTTTTCCCCACTGAATGTTTTTTTTTTTTTCAAACTACAGATGTAATTTTTTTTTATTATCTTTATCATTAAATCATAGCTGTGTATGATAGTGCAATCAAGGGGTACAATGTGCTGGTTTCATATACAATCTTAACTATTTTCATCAAATTGATTAACATAGCCTTTCTGGCAATTTCTCTGTTATTATATGAAGACATTTGTATTCTGCATTTAGCAAGATTCACCTGTACCCTTCTAAGATGCACCATAGATGTGGCCCCACCAATTACCCTCCCTCCACTCCAACCTTCCCTCTCCCCTCCCTACCTTTGCCCCTTTCCCTATATTCTTCTGTTATAGTTGGGTTATACCATTCATACGACAGCTATAAATTAGCTTCAAAGTAGGGCTGAGTACATTGGATACTTGTTC